>CAVNYN010286365.1:0-98325 GCA_963692815.1 Nyctanthes arbor-tristis | reverse complement strand
TCAAATTCTTCTAATAAATGGACAATCTAAATATGGCTTAATAATAGCTGTAAAACTCTCGTCCTCAGCTCTTAGAATATTCTACAGACTAGATTACACTGATTTTATAAATTTCCTTAGTTGTATACGTTTGGAACTCCAGAATCTATGTGGCCTTCCCATGCTTTTGAGCTGAAATCTGAACTGTTCTATATTCTTAACGACTGTATTAGGGTTTATTTTATTAGCTGTTATAGGAAGACCAGATCTAACTTCTAAGTACTTTATGACAATAAAGTACTTAGAATAATGACCAGTCATACTTTATGACAATAATGACCAGTCACAGCTCATTAAGCAATCTCTAAGGCTTGGTGTAACTTTATCAAATTCTTCTAATAAATGGACAATCTAAATATGGCTTAATAATAGCTGTAAAACTCTCGTCCTCAGCTCTTAGAATATTCTACAGACTAGATTACACTGATTTTATAAATTTCCTTAGTTGTATACGTTTGGAACTCCAGAATCTATGTGGCCTTCCCATGCTTTTGAGCTGAAATCTGAACTGTTCTATATTCTTAACGACTGTATTAGGGTTTATTTTATTAGCTGTTATAGGAAGACCAGATCTAACTTCTAAGTACTTTATGACAATAAAGTACTTAGAATAATGACCAGTCATACTTTATGACAATAATGACCAGTCACAGCTCATTAAGCAATCTCTAAGGCTTGGTGTAACTTTATCAAATTCTTCTAATAAATGGACAATCTAAATATGGCTTAATAATAGCTGTAAAACTCTCGTCCTCAGCTCTTAGAATATTCTACAGACTAGATTACACTGATTTTATAAATTTCCTTAGTTGTATACGTTTGGAACTCCAGAATCTATGTGGCCTTCCCATGCTTTTGAGCTGAAATCTGAACTGTTCTATATTCTTAACGACTGTATTAGGGTTTATTTTATTAGCTGTTATAGGAAGACCAGATCTAACTTCTAAGTACTTTATGACAATAAAGTCTCCATTTGAGTATACACTTGATAAGACACAACTAGTAGGATAAACCTTTAAGACAATTTAATTTACTCGTCTAATGACTCTGGCTGATGTGGAATAATCTCTCATGTGAGTTTGGAATTCTAAGTGTTCATAAATTAGAGACCTTGGTTTGAGGTGTTTCATAATGTCATGTTAGAATAATGTTACTGAAAGTTGCTCATTTAGTCTCGTCCCTGTGGTTGAGAATTATTTTTAGAAACTAAATAGATCAATGTAATAAGCTGAGACGTATTTCTCTACTAATAGTCCATCTTGTTTCAGGTAGTGATAGATCGGACTTGACAAGTCAGTGTTGCACAATATCGATAGCTGATAATGGGGGGGCATACCATACATTTAAAGCATTTACAAACGGATATAATAGGTGTTGATTGCTAATTTTTGTGTTAATGCAAGTATTCTTTAAAAATATTGAGCCAGATGAACATCTGAAGATTGAGCACCTGTTAGCATTCTATTTCTATTTCAAATAAAAAATCGTGGAATAATTCAGATATAAGAGGAAATTCTTTTACAGTCAAGATTCATTCTGCAGTTCTCGGGATTCTAATGTGATTCCATTGTTCCAATCAGGGTAGCAGCACGTCGTCAGAGTCATCGCCACGTAGAGAAGCTTCACCTTTGGATGGCATAATTGAAGATATGCAGTCGAGAATCAGAAGGCTTGAGAGATGGCACATGATTAATACTGTACTACATCTAACCGCTAATCTCTCACTTAATTTTGTTGAATCATCCTCATCTTTCAGAAACGTTATGCACATATTATTTCGCTTTTTCATGCAGCACTTGGTTTTTTTGAATGCAGGTGCTGTGGACATTTCTAATGTCTGCTTTTGTCGGATATTCACTCTATCGAAGGAAGCGCCAGTGATTCTCAAAGCATTCTTTATGATCTTACATCATTTCACTGACCTCTACGTAGCATGCCCGCCGTTCATTCAAATGTTACTTCTGCAATCTAAGCACCGATATCGAAGATTCTCTAACCTGGCCATCTCCTTCAAGGACTGGTTTTTGCATCAAATTTGCTCTGTAAATACAGGCATGTGAGCAGTGTTGTATACAGAAGAGCAAAGTTTTCATGTAATTACTATCACTGCAAAAGAAGATGGTCCTGTAAACTGCTAAAATTACAATATCAAGTGCTGAAATTTTTCTTTATAAAACATTTGAGTATACAAGTCATTTAACAGCTCTAATTTGGGAGGGCTGTAAAACGTAACGATGGAGATTCAGCAATTGATTCTAAGATTCAAAAATGAGAACATCACCATTAAGTCTGATCCGAGTTTCATTTATTTTTCTGATGGAAAACACCAACGGGTTATCTAAGGTAACTTTTCGAACTAGAGATGACAATAAGGGACAAACGTCCTGTCCAATATTCAGATAGCAACCCCTTTGCATCTGACGTGGTTGATGGTCCAACGTAAAAATTTAACGGATGCTCTCACTCTCTCTCTCTCTGTGTGGGAGAGTTGATCAACATAACAAATTGGCATACTTGTGTCAACTCACTGATGTTGAATCTTTCTGTGTTTTAACGCATTATTAACAATATCTATACTGACTCTTAAGTTTCCATTATATTAATTAAATTTTTTTTGATTTAGGGGAGAGGTGACTTTTTTTTCCCCGCTTTTTTTTCCCCGCAGTAGAAGGGCAACGTACGTGATTTTTTTTGCTCTTAAAACCATCCTGCCCAATTTTGTGCATTCTATCGCTCAAAACTTTCTAGCAATGACAACTTGGCCATAAGATCAACAAATAAAATTAAATTACATGAAATAATTATATGATTTTATCAGTTCAACTATTTGCTAAAACAGCAAGATAATAGCTGTGACAAAATTTGACAAGATTCACATTATAAACAGTTGCATTCTCTATTTTACTTCAACTGGAATATATAGTGAAGCAAAAGATTCTATAAAAGTGCAAATTACAGTCATACAGTAGCCTCAGACCTGGACGGATTGGTGAAACACAACGAAAAGTCACCTCTTGAACTATATATAAGGGAATAATCCAGCCAGTTAAGCATAGTTTAGCCTCTAACGGGCTTGCAAATTTTCAAACACAAGCAATCTTTTTGTAACCTGCAAGTATCCTCAACAATTTGATTGGAAATCACGACTCCCAATCCCATGGAAAAATTTTGTTGCATTTAGCATAATATACCGCTACAGCAAGTATAATGATAAACAGAATGAACCACAAATTCAATCCTGCAAAATCATACCGAGTAATTAGCAAGGAGCAGTTGGACGCTTTGCACAAGGAATGAACAACATGATTGACAAGCTCAAAGTAGAAAATCACAATTTTCAAGAAAAAGTTTAATTAGAAGATTTCGAAATTGCACCATGATCAAGATACATCAAATACCATTTTTTCTCATCAAACTTATTTTGTTAATCTCATAGATCCGGAAGATAACTTACCGTCTCTTTTCTTGTCCGTGATTATTGTTACCCGGGCACTTGAATCTAGGGATGCGGATACAAGAGACCTGCAGGGAAAACAAACATCAGCATGAGTTCACATTCTTGATAGAGACAAGCACACTATAGTTGATTGAAATGTTGCATTTCAAGTACATAAGGTTTTTACCTTGAATTTGGTGAGAACGCTAATGCTGTCACAAGGCCAAGATGTGCTTTTCTAACCAGAGTCTGCACCCGCATACTTGCAGAACCTATGATCAAAATGTCTCCTTGTATAGTTCCTCTGCAGTAGTATCAGTCGGCAATTAAGTTCATTAAAAAAGCTGTAATAATAAAAGACACATTTTCAATTTTACATAGTTCAGCTGAGAATAGCCAAGATGTGCTTTTCAAACCAAACAGGTGTTTAGAGCTCTTCCCAATGCTCAGCTATATTATATCTTCAAAACAGAAACAAAAGACAGAGTCCTTACACTACAAGGAGCTTTCCATCAGACGACACATTAAAGGCAGAAATTGGGTCCCGGACAATGTGTGTTGAACTTATTCTATTCCATGTAGTAGTGTTCCATTTCACAATGCTACCTCCTTTAGCTACACAAGTAAAACAGAATTTATTAAGTGCTATTCACAAAAGCACTGCCTGTGGAGAGTATGAATGTGATGCAGAAAGATGCTCACTTCGCATTGCAGTAACATACAGAACTGGATCACCAGTTCGAGAGAACTTACAAAACCCAAAAATCTCATCCTGGATACATGAAACAGATACAGTTGGAATAATGGAATGTGTGCAGATAAAATTAAAGTTATGATATAAGAAGTTTCAAAATACACGAGAAAAAATTAGAGTAAATGCAGCAAAGGTCCCCAACCTTTGCACCCATTCCCACTTTCATCCCTAACCTTTAGATCTCGACCATTCGCACTTTCATCCCGAACATTTAGATCTCAACCAGGAGAACCCAACCTTTGAAAAATTGGCGCCATTCATCCAAACCGACAGTTTTATTATTAAATCCTTAAGCTCAATATGGCACCAAATTAAATCGGATCCTATTATAATAATTGAAAATAAATTTCATATTCATGTCATATGAGAGCACATAGAAGTGACAAGCGTTGATAATGACAAAAAAGCCATGTGAAACTTAATTGAATTTTTTTTTCTCTTTAAGCAAACGTCTCATATTTCTGTGTACATTGTCAACTTTCTGTACTCCCATAGACCTGACTTCGAAATTTAATTTCAACTTTAACAGGATTAGATTAAGCCAGTAGTCAAACAGAGCCTAAGGATTTAATGATAAACTTATCTATTTAGATGAACGGCTCCAATTTTAAGAAGGTTGGGCGTCTCCTAGTCTAGATGCAAAGGTCGGGAATGAAAGTGCAAACGAATGCACAGGTTGGGGGCTTTGCTGCAATTTGCACAAAATATTATCATCCATTTGAAATAATGAATTACCCATAGTAAAGTCAAAATATTGACTAAAATGCTGAAGTCAATTAAATAAACAAAAGTAATGTGCCATTCAAGGAGACTTTGCTGGAAAGAGCTAAAGAATCTTGTCAAGATGTTAAAAGTTTTTTTTTTAGTGGGCAATTTACAGTAGGGATATCCGCAGGAAGAAAAACAACCAATCCAAAAAAATAGGAACACGCATGCACGCAAACCCAAAAAAAATAATAATAATTAATCAATCAATTAATTAATTCATTAAACAGTCCTGAAGCCTCAGAATCGAATGATCTTACATTTTCCTTTGGTAGAGAAGCTACAGATGTTGCTGTTGAGACTTTCCAAATTTTTCCAGGGCCACTTCCCACAAAGGCAAGAAAGTTTCCATCAGGGCTGCAAGAAAGAGATGGGGCATCCAATCAAAATTTCATGAAATTTAAATTCCTCCGTGACACACGTGTGCATCTTATCTGAATTGCAATGCAAATACTAGGTGGATTCCAACCTGAAATCTAAATCCTTCACAGAAGCATGAGCATTAGCCTCGTCAAGAGTAATTTCCATGTCAGGCCACTTAAAAATCCTTAGCTTGCCATCCTGTACTGCAACAAAATAAAATAATAAAAATCCCCAAAAAATAATATTCCCTCGTACTTAAGAAATTCCGAATCCCATGTTAGACCTTTATGAAGTAGGCCAGATTCAAGCTTGAAAAAATATCTCCTAGCAACAAGATAGCACCAAAGCTGAAAGGAAGAGCCCCAATATATTGCAAGATTAAAGAGCAGGCCACAACAAGTCTATCATTGACAGACTCTTTATGATTCACAAGACAAATATGACACATGGAAATTTATATCCTAATTCTGAGGCTTAAGGTGGCCCTGCTTTCATCTAGGTGACTGAAATCTCAGTCCTCAAGGGGAAGAGCTAAAACAACTAAAATATCTGACAAATTGCGGCTCGTTGGAAGAATTGTAGAAAAGAGAGCTTAATAGAATTACCACTAACGTCCAGAGGTATGTTGCCTATCTAGTTAGTTTTCCAACTGTAAGGTCTCTAAAATATTTGATAAAGAGATTTCATTCATCTCTATCATGCCAAGAAACACAATTGGCAGAAAACAAAAATTTCATCCTCAACCACCCCGCTCCTCCCCGACACACCTCCCCCCCCCCCCCCCAAAAAAAAAGAAAAAAAGAAAAAAAAGCGGGGGAATATAGCCCCAGCAGAAACACAAGGGGACCGTTTAAATAAAAAATAAAAGGAAAAAAAAAATTCCATGAAAAGAAAAAGACAACCAGTATCTCAGGAAATGTAAGATAAACAGTTAAATATATCAAAGAATGGAAGAAGAATATACTCAGAGAATTCTAAGAACTTTAAGGCAATAATGAGATCAATAAAATGAATATAATGATTATTAGGTCTTTTATGTAACTTGCATTTTCCTCTGATCCACTTATCCAATATAACAAGCAAGCCTAGCATTAGAAGTAGTATATTACAACTCACAAATATCACGTTGTCCAATTAAGCTCTGAACTATACCCACCGTCAAAAGGAATTGAGTGTACTTTGAGACTGTTATCATGAGAAATTAAAATAATGCCAATATCAATTACTTAAATCTGAAGACGAAATAGTGGTAACAAATATTCACATGGTTGGTCAATTCTTTTACCTTTGAATGATGAAATATGTTAGATCTTAGCCATGAACATCATCATCATTGTGCTAAAAAATGGTTCTAAAAACTATCTTTTAAAGTACTGGTGCAGAAGAACTAAGTTCTTTACCTCACCCCCAGTTGCAAGTAAGGTACCCTCATTGTTAAATGTCATTGCTAATTGTTGTCCAACATCTTCCAGCTTCTCAAGAACTTTTTCAGATGATTTCAGGCTCAAGGAATGCTTGTCTTTGCTCGTGGTTGTATCCCAGTCAAACCATCTGCATGTTTATTGTGTAAATCATAAGAATACTAACTGAGCTTCAGCGTAGGACACATGTGCCAGGAGATAACTTTCTTTGAGAATTTTATTACGCCATACAGCAAATAGTACAACATTTGCATTTTCTTCCACTAAGCAGTCATGGGATTCAACAAAATCATCCACAAAAGCATTCTTTAATTATGTTGTCCACATTGCTTACATTTTTCAGATTATTAAAATTCAAAGGACACGAAAAACAAACAATTTCAATCACAAAAGAAATGGCTAAGCAGCAAAAAGTTGAAATGATATATTATGAAAATCTTTTTTTAAAAAAATTCTATACTACTCGATATTTAAAAAAAAAATCTATACTACTTGATATTTAAAAAAAATTCTATACTACTCGATATTTAAAAAAATGGAAACAAAAATATCAATTATCATGTCCATGTGGACACAAAGATCATCAAACTGTAATGTCGTAGTAGTGCTGTGCAAACTAACACTAAGAGCTTGTTCATGGGAGCTTTATGTATAGGAAAGTTTAGATTTATAAGAGAACATATGGTGGGAATGCAAAGATAGATTATCGGGAAGTGTGAATATTCACTTTTTGTGGAGAATATGTGGTTGGTATTGATTTGACAAATTTTTTTACTTTACATAAAGCTCTCTAAATGTGAAAATATCCCATGACTGGGGGATTAATGCAATAAATGTTTAAATTTAACACTCAATATATAGTCATATCCTATTTTCTGTTCTTATTTTTGGATATCAGGAGCTTGCTAACATGATTATGATGATTCAAATTCATGTTCCAGCAGTCAACCTCCCATGTGACTCATGATTCCTTTTAAAAGGTCCGCTCGGAACCCAAGTGCTTAACCACCCTCAATAGGACAAAACCATTGCCTCAAAACATTATAAATCAGACAAGCATACTTCGTTATTCACATATCAACTGCTTGTCTAATTACTTGCACAGAGGTTAACCAAACTGTATTCTTGTAAGAATTTGAAGTAATGGGGCTCAGAAGAATGTTGTACAACCAAATTGTAAGGAATTGGTGCAATTAAGATTGATATAAATTTAAATGATATCAACCAAAAATATCCAGCTTCAAGATGCATTCTTTACCAATTACAGAATATCCCTTTGGCATCTAACAACATAGTCCATGAGATCTCAACATCTCCATTAAGCACAAAACTATATAAAAGCTTGACATAATTCAGAATCGTCACAAGGCAAAGCAGAAGCAGAACATACCTGCAACTCTCAGGCAATGAACAAATAAGGCCTTCTCCTCCAGGATGGACAGCAATTCTATATGGCAAATCACTACCAGTTCCGTGCTTTCCCACCTTAAAAAAGAAACCATGCATTTTGATTTATGTTAAAAGAGGAGATTTGTATATCATTATCACCGTAGTAGTACTATTCAGGACGTAAGATGTGGAGTATTCACAACATATTCAGTAGCACCTGGCCATGTTCAGTCTTGTTCTTGCAATAAAATTAGCTCCAGAATTCTTTTTTTTTTTTTTAATTTATCAAGTGTGAACATTTCTCACAGTTTCCTAGACTGGTGAACCTAATCTGAACCAAAAATTGTAGAGCAATCTAATAAACACCATAATGTAAAAACAGCATTTTTCTTTTCAATCTTTATTTGATCAGATAAAAAGAATATATTCACACATTCTTGTATATATATTTATTTAATTGATCAATGCTGACAGTTTTATATGACTTAGTAAAGTCAATAACGCTACAGGAATCCTATTAACAATAACTACAAAAACAGTGAATAAGTAATCCAATTTTTTTCATTTTGAGACCTACAGGCTGATCGGAGAGCGAATTAGATGTGTAATCAAAGCTAGAAACAAGGAGAGCATTTGGAATCCCACTGCGGCCTTCCCCGCCACCTCCGGCTAGGACTATATAGTGATTCGAGATTGACGAAGCGACTGGTTCTGCTTCCACCGCATCTTCTTTTGCCGGTGCTGATTCCGATACTGACTTGATGGCGGCGAGTGGAACCCACGCGGCGCCATACAGCGGAACCCCGTACTTCTTGCAGTTTAATGCGTCGTCGTTTTGCTTGCTCCTCCCCATATGTGAAATTTCCCCTTTTTTTGCCCTTTCTTTTCACTCCCATGTAGGACAGTAGGAGCGACGTCGTCCTTCTAATTTCCCCGGCTAATTGTACCATAGGTCGCTAACGTTTCATGCTACCTATATTTTGGTCACTGAACTTTGATGTTCAACAATATTTTCACTAAACTTTAATTTAACAGTAATTTTTGTTTACTTGTCCTCCGTTGTATTACCGAGAAAAATTGAGGACAAGGAGAAAAGATTTATGGCTATTTGTACCCTAACTTTTCTCTTTTTTGCTTTTAATATGGGGAAAAAAGTAATATATTTCTTCACAATTTGACGATTAACTCCATGTAAAATTACATGTTCCAATTAATTTGGGTAGTTATGTTATGATAAATAATGTAATGTTGTGCTATTAGAGTGGCCTAATCGGTGTTAAATTAAAGTTCAATGATTAGCTGTTAACCAAAAAAAATATATTAAAAAAAAGATTTAGTGACTTTATTAAATAAAAATAATGTAGAAGTGTGTTAAAAGAGTGACGTAATTGTTGTTAAAGTTTGTTGACCAATTTTTGTCAAATTAGATTAATGATATAACATCGTCAAAGTTAGAGCTTGGTAAAGTTCTTTTGGTAATCTAAGTAAAAGTATTCTTATACGATTTACCCTCCTCTATTATGGTGTCACTCTGATATGATACATACATCTTTGCAATTGCAGTATTCTAAAAATGTGTAATACGTGATAAGGTGCAAAGATATGCATATGCATGTGCAAAACTAAATAGCATTATTGATAAAATTCTAATGTTCTTCATATTAATAGGCCAAATGATAATATGGTCAACAAGTTTGGTATGCTAATTAAACCGTGCTATAAAGAATGATTAAAACCTTTATCACTAATTCTTTCGATATTGTACAATTTATTCATATCAAACAAGCAATTTATTTAACCGAAATTCAAAATAGACAAGCCAAAATAAGCAAACCTTCTAGTCACAAAAGTGGAAAAAAATATGGAGGAATAGAAATTGAGCTCTATAATAAATCAAGAAACTCGTTCGTCCTCAGCCAAAACCATTCTACTCAGAGGACTTGGCCCAAGTTTTTTCCTTCTTATCACACTTCTTCTCCTAATGATTTCCATCTCATTTCTTCTTCTACCTTGCATAATTCCTTCTTCAATAACAAACCTTTTCATTAAAACATCGTCGGTCAAAGATTTTCCTCGAAAAATTTTCCTTCCTTCGACACTCAATCTTGCACTCGGAACTCTTTCTTGAGGGGAGGCAAGAAAGGGCTTTGATCTCGGATAACTATAGCTTCGTCTAGACGGAACTTCATCTTGAAAAACGTCTATGTAAGAAGATATTGGTGCACACAAACAAACTCGAGTAAATGAGGTTGCTACCCTTAAGGATGTGCATTTTCTTAGCTTTTGTGATTTGTTGGAACTTGTTGAGGAAATTTCGGTTGATTTGGAGACTGTTCTCCAAAATAAGCCATTTGTTGTTGGAATTTCAGTAGATTTTGGAGTGGCTTTCCATAGTGTGGCAATCACCATTGCTCTTTGATACCAAGGCTTCCTACAAATACAATTACATGAGCATACTTCATTTTCCAAGCAAAATTTTGAAACTACAAACCTAAAGTTTTGTCACATCTCGAGCAAAGCATAAAAGTACTTGTAAGTGATATATTAAATGATAATCGTATGTCACGAGTCATTTTTATTATATCAGAAAAACTAGATCAATTAGGTAATTATAATTCAATCAGCTTAACTGAATAGTTCCAACACAGGTCAATGAACTCGAATATCGAGCCATCCCTGTCAAATTGAAAGCCAACGTATGCACAATGGTCATTTTGTCACCAAGATGTGACAAAACACAGAGAAAATCATAGGGCTCTTTCTTATATTCTACCTAAACTTCGTGAAAACCCTCAAATGATACATAGCAAAAAGTAGAAGAAAATCAGTTAATTAACTAACCTCAACCTTAAACCATCCATACAATGAACATCCTTTGTATCAAATAAAAAAGATTGAGCACAATTCACTACTCGAACCCTTAATTATCATTGTTTCTTATAGTATCATTTCTCTTTCTGACTTATGACTTGAATGCGGAGAGCCTACCGAAACAATTTCTTCGAAAACATTTTGCATGAGAGATAGAAAGATAGAGAGAGAATGGTACCTTGAGTGAGAGTTGTTGGGATCTTGCATGAACAGATTAAAGCAGAGTGTTGAGAGAATTACAAAGCTTGAGATGTCATTTAAGAGCTTTTGATTTTGAATTGTTGTGTGACTCATGGCAATTGGCAATGACTTTACTTTCTTTTTCAATAGCTTTACTTTTGCTTTTTGCAGGCATGATTCCTTCCTGCTGATTGAGAAAGCAAAAGTAAGAGATGACTCATATTTCAATTCAATCTTTGCCCTTTAATCAAATTGTGTATTTATTACAAGGAAATTGCAGTGTTGGTCCTTGATGTATTCGAAATGTAGCTACTAAGCCTTCAAATTATTGGTCACACGACAGTTGCAGCCCTAAACTTTCTCTTGAGTACTCTTAGACAGTTTCACTTAGAAATATTTAATATAAGGAAAAAAAGAAAGGATACTGGATTGTTGTTGTCTTTTTTCTTTTAAGTTTTTTTAAATATTATGGATTAACTTTTGCTAGCAATTAAAATTTAGGTGAAGATTTTCTTCCTTTTTTTTTTTTTTGAAAATAATGATAAAATCTGAGCTTTTGAATAAAGAAAAGGGTTAACTAGGGACCTAAATGTTATAGAAATGGAAGGCTAGGGCTGAGGTTGCGAAAATATTAGGTTGGTGTCCTCCTTGCCACATTTTTATTAGGTTGACAAGTAACAACCCCTTCTGCGATGTTTTGGGTTCGGAAATTTTAATATAGCCGTTTGGTATGGTAGACATATATGACCAATTTTGATTGGTGACACCTGATATATGTTAGTTTTTTCTACTATTAATTTTATATATATGGACATAAATATAGATGTGGGCTCATAAGTTTACATGTAAATTAATAGTAAAGGATGTGACATACACCGAGTGTCTGTAAAAAGAAGACACCCCATATTTTCAGATTAAAATTAAATTTATGTAACATTAATATTGCACGTCAAGTACCTAAGAGTACTCTTTCAATATTTTGTATCAATGGAGTCTCGACTATAAGTTATCACTGCAATTTAATCAATGCTAACATATCCCGTATTAACTAACAGTTGTATAGCTGAGAGATCTTTTCCTAATTTTTTTTAACAAGTGTAAAAACAAGTATTAGTGTTGAAATAAATGAATTCTAATCATTATATTATTACACCTATTATCTGATGATTAGGGGCATGTAATATCAGTTGGTACACTTATAATGGATGCAGTGAAAGCATGCTCCAATACTCGTGTGTTTCACTTTCAAAACACTTAAAAAAGAATTAATCTTTCTAACGAAATAATTATTGCTTTGTATTATGTCTCCAGACTTTGCATAGGGTAAGATTAGTGATCAAACCCACTTGGATTTGGACCACATTATTTTATGTTTATTTTTTTATTTTACTCTCGAATTTTAGGATTTTCAACTTTTATTTGAGATCTCTAAACTTCGATAAGGGTACATGTAGGTCAATAGCCTGTCCCAATAGAGAATTTGGACGTTCAATATATAACATAAAGTTACGTGTTTTAAATTCTTTTATTAATATTGTATTAAAAGGATAGCACATCTAATATAGAGTATATATCATTATAAATTAATTTTCGAAAAAGGAAGCTAAGCTTACATTAGATAGGATTATTAACATAAAAAGTTGCAATGAAAACGCATGTGACAACTTTTCCACGCTAATGGATGGCATCATGATTAAAATGGTTAATGGTGTTCAATTGATGAGTTGCAAATCCCAAAAGACATTATTATTGTTATTGTATCTCTGAGCTATTGGTCAATTCAGATGATCTCTTACAAATGTATATTATATAAATCATGTATAGTCGATTTGATTAATAAGTACTTTTCTAAGTAACTTGTAATCCAATGAATATCAGAATATTTCAACCGTGTAATGTGATTGTAACATCTTGAAAATTCCTACAAATTAAGGTAAGCAACATAATTGTTATTTTGAAAAAAATTACTTGAATATCATTGTAAAATTTCTTGAAAATTAAAAGATTGGTATTCAATTGACATTAAAGAAAAAATTTGGTTCCTAATTGACATAAACTAAAGTGTAGTGATTTAATTGACATAAATCGAAGTTCGGTGGCTTAATTGAAGGATGAGACAAAGCACAAAGATTTCCCAGACAATTTTCCGCCAAGTGTACGGTATATGTCGCGCCATGTGTCGAGATGTGATTGGCGGAACTCAAAATTTATTAAAAACAACCAACTATTATAAAAAGGACCAAGGGGTCCTCAAAGTTTCCAAATTCCCCAAGTCATCCAATTTCTCTCCTAAACCCCCAAAATTCGTCCAACATTGGGGATGGTGGAGAAACATCTATAGAAACCCATTAAAACACGTACTTCTCACTTGAAAAATGCCCTTAACCTTATATATATAGATCCTAACTCAAGAATAACTTTAATTACGGAATATCAAAGCTTTAAGGATACTTTTTCACGTGGATTCGTGTCTTGGATATCTCTCTTTTAGAACTTGTGTCTTCCTTTAATTGTATTTGGCCTTTGATGTTTGATGGTTCATCATTGCTTTGGATAAATGATTGTTCTTTACTCTTGGCCATCGCTAATGACGCTATATACCCGTTCTGCTCTGCTATCTGAATTGTTTTATGGTATTATAGCCTTGCTGTGTGGTCTCGGCCATTCTGATATATTATTAAATTGTATGACTTACGGGTAGAGGCTAAACTAGTGATGTGCCCGAACTTCGTATCTTTATATCTTTGTGGATGACCTCTTTGTGCATAAAGCGACCCTTTTTCTGTATTGTTTTCTGTAGGCCAATACATGTTGTTATTGTTGGGAATTAATGTAGATTCCCCGATTACGCCCGCAGGATCGTTGTTTAAGGAATTTAATGAGACAAGGGAAAAATAAAAGAACGAAGACAAATTTACGGACTATCAAAGCTTTTCACTATATGATTCAAGTCGCTACAACCATATAGAATTTCACTCACCAACCCACAACCCTCAAGTATTACAAGAAAAATACTCAAGCTCTACAGCACCTAAAATTTCTACTATTTGAACAAACCTCAAAGAGTTACAAGAAAAACTTACAAGATGCTAAGCTCGCCAATTTTTCTCTCAAAGACTCAAGTCACTCTTGTACATAAAAGAAGAGGAAAACACATCTATTTATAGGCTTTGTTTACTTGGAATATAAGATAATTCCTTCTAGGATTTGGATTCCTTTTCCTCCAAGAACTCTTCTTTTTTCCTTTTCTTTTTCCTTTTCAACTTTGGATTATTTTTGACAATAAATCCAACAGTTATTAACTGGGTACTTTTGTACTCACCTCCTATCTTTTACAATCTTGTAGGTATTGAATTTAGAGCTATGTGGCCGGATCGTTCCAAAAGTGAAGGAGACACATGTATGTGATCGAGACTTCAGTGTGCGCGGCCGAGATTTCGTTGTGGGTAGCCCACGGAACATTTAATCATCAGAGTGCGCAGTGAAAGCGCCTCGATATTTTAAACTGTATTTGTATCGATTTGTAACCGTTAAAGGCTTCCGCTATTGTTGAAATTCCGTCCATGACAGTGATACTTCATTAAGAATTGATTAATTCACGAAAGATTATATACTCCACAAGGGTTCAATTTTTTCTTATTAATACATCTTAAAGGTTACCACTTTTATTACCAAACAACGATCTTTCAACGAGATCGGAAGAGCGTCGTGTAATGAACTAATTAGCATCCTACGCCTTCATTTTGCAACACCTAGATGGATATTCATATTTCGTTCATATGATTAAGTTTAAAATTACTTTTGACAACACTTGTTAAACCTTAAAACGTAAGTTTCACTTTATAGGCTTTCTGACTTCCAAATTAATCACACCGCGTAATTGTAATTGTAAGGTTTAAGTACACACAGTAGCATTCATAAGACGTGTGCTCTTCCGATCTCAGTGTTCTAGAAAGCGTGAGGCGTGAAAAAGCATCAAGGCCAAGTATTGACCTTAAGCGCACATAAGCGTAACAATGCACGATGAAAACGTAACCAATGTGTGATAAAACGCAAAACGTGAAGAAACGTGAAACCTAAGTTTCAAGCCTAAACGCCGCCTAAGCATTACCTGGGCGAACTTTTTAAAATAGAGATTCGTGCACCCTCAAAAGGTGTCTTAAGCTTCGTCCCATGGGTGTATGTGCATGCCACGTGGAATATCAACACTTGTTTGTAAGCTTTCCAACTCAGTCACATCATGTAATTGAAGTTGTTTAGTGTACAGTACATTCTGGCACCCTTGGAGAATGCTCCAAATGGCACCCACCCAAAGGGTTCTAGAAAATTTTCATGAGTCAATATATAAAAGTTATAACATCTCCGATACTATAGTCACTCCTGGAAAAAAGTAATGGCAACTAAGAAAAAAACGGTGTCTACCTAAAAAACTTGCTCCAGGCCTTGTCTAGCTAAGAGCATCTCTAATGCTCTATTTTATAGACCTTGTTCATTGGAGGAAGGAGAGTGAAAAAAGATGATTATTTTAAGTAAATTAGAATAGAATAAGGTGTAGAGAAAAAAATGGGAAAAATAAAAAACAAAAAAGAAATAGAGATAAATTCAGAAATAATAATAAAATAATAGTGAATTTGGTGAATGTGGGGGTCCATTTAGAGTTTTTCTACTATGCCAGATCTGGCTCCTATTTAGGAGCCAGATTTGGTGAGGTGGCGCTAAATCAGCGCTAGCTAGCTAAAAAAGGGGCCACATACTTTTACTAAAAAAATTTGGAAAAAGCTATTAGTACTTCCTGAGTCACAAAATCTGTTATATGATAGGTGAACATAACCCATTTACCCTTAATAGGTGGTATTGAAACTTAAAATTTCAGATAACCCACTCCACCTTTCCCTTTAGGCAGAACCCGACCACCCAAGAAACCTTCTCTCGATCTGCCTCTATGAGATTACCCGTCGGACTGGCGACTCACCGCCAGCAACAGAGACATACACCCCCATCAGCGCCAGAACCATCCCCATTTCAGAGAATTCGAGAATCCAGAGTCCTTGGGTGTTCCATACCGAAATAACCAACCTATGAGAATTTACTTGAGCCTGTGGAACACAAACGACTGGGCAACGAGAGGCATGCTGGTGAAAACCGACTGGAATCTTGCACCCTTTACTGCATCCTACATGAATTTCAATACAAATGCCTGTGCTCCATCATTTGCTTCATCTTCCTGTACTCCATCTTCAGCCTCAAGTAGTAGCAGCAGCAACTCATGACTGAATGAGGAAATGGATATAGCACACCAAGAAAGGCTTAAATGGGGGCAGAAGAATTACATGATATATAACTATTGCTCTGATACAAAGCGATTCCCACAAGGATTCCCTCCTGAGTGTGGCATCAACACTGCAGCATAAGAGAAAAAACCAATATTTTTACTTTGTTTTGTCATAGGCACATAACTTTTATATTTATTGATTCGTTTGGAGTATGTACAAGGTAATAAAGTAATTGTATCATTCTTTCACTCATGATCAAATTTTGAATTAAAAATGGATTAGAAATGAAATTTACAATTCATTTATTGTCTTACCAGCCTCTAGTGTAATTTCTTCTGTGTTATACAACCCCCTCAGCATTAAATGATTAATATCCACTCACTTTCTCTTGCTTTTATTGAAACAACAAAAATATAATCACCACTGTAACAGAAGAAATCATGCTAAAATTCAAGTTTAGAAGGCCAAAGAATCGAGCACTATGACATTAATGATTCCCAAATCCTTAAAAGTAAAACCACTAAAAAAACAATTAGATATTCAGGCATTTATTTTCTATAGCAAATCTCAAAAACTGAATACAATGAAAAAGCAATAGCAACATCCTTAAATCACACAGCACTTTACAGAGCAGAAAATCAATGGATAGTTATAGACTCATAGCCGACTTAAAGACGAGGTTGAATGTGGTCTCCGCTTCGGCAGTGGTGAGGGGAGGAAGGGGGTTCTGCTGGGCGGCGCTGAGTGGTCAGTTGTCGGCGCTGAGTGGAGGGAAGGGAGAGGCTGAGTCCCTGCTGTCGCTGCTACAATTTGTCGCCGTTCCGTGAACAGAGGAGAGGGAGCGCGAAAGGAGTTCTTGTGGAGGGAGGGAGGGGACCGCGTTGTTTCTGAATGGGGTTGGGGGTTGGTTCCGGGGCCGAATGGGGGGTATCTGTCTCCGTTGCCGGTGGTGAGTCACCGGTCCGACGGATAATATCAGAGAGGAGGCAGATTATGTGGGTGGGGGGGTCCTGCCTGAAAGGGGGGCTGCTGACTTTCTAGGTTTTCTTAAATCCTATCAATTCCAGTTATTAAGGGCAAATGGGTCATTCCCACCTATTATGTAATTGATTTTGTGACCCATCCGCTACTGGTAGCGGAATTGAAAAAATTTCTGTTTCCCCCCATTTTTTGAAAAATTCGTGGGGCCCACGAATTCTATCTCTTCCCCCCAACCCAATTCTTCTCTTTCTACTGTTTCTCCCTTCCCTCTCTAGCCCTTACCCTTCCCGTTAGATTATACATATATACTGAGTATATGCCGAACAGATCCACGGGACTCCTCGTTCATTATCCCACCAGCTTCGAGATTCAAACATCCGTTTAAAAGGTACTTTTGTTGCACCTTTTTCCTCCTAGAACCCAGCTTTCACTATTATTGTGTTTCCACTGCAAAGTAATTGTGCTTGTAAGCAACCAGTTAGCAAGGTGGAATTCTGAGATATCATGGCTTGAGTCGGGTTAATAAAACAAAATTTGCCGACCTAAAAAAAAGAATATTGAGTATATGCCACATGGGTTTATTACCGGCGCGTTGAAGGGGCAGTGGAAGGTGAAGGGAAAAATGGGTTGCAAGGCGGCAATAGGCCGCCGCATAAATCAAGATTACCGACGAAAGAAGAAGCACTGAACTTCGATAACGCTCTGGAAATTGACCCATTCAGGAGATTGTTCGATACATTGAAATTAACCAGGCCAGGTGGATTAATGCTCGGGAGTGTAACATTGAAGCCTTTGTTCTCGAGAAAAAGGCCCGTCAACTGAGTTAAGTTGTTAACGGCGAAAGGAATTGGACCGGTAAAGTTGTTAATTGAGAAATATAAATATGCCCGTCGTTTCGCGTGTGGGAACTTCTACAAGAAAGCAAGGAGCGCTTGCTTATCCTGAGTCGGCTCCGAGTTGACTCTAATACAAAACCAAAACGGTAGAAAACAAACACCCAGATTACAGAATTGCTGCCATTTTTCCTCCTTAAAAATGAGCTTGCAGCGGCCTCTTGTGGCCGCAAGTCTTAACAGACAGAAAGATGGTTCTCCGGCGAAAAGCCACGTGACATATACTCGATATATATGTATAATTTAAAGGGAAGGGAAAAAGATAGAGAGAGAAGGGGGAAACAGTAGAGAGAAGAATGAATGGTTGAGGGGGAGGGGTTATGCCAGTTGGAGGTGGTGGGCCTTTTTTATCCAGTCAGCACCACCTATACAAATCTGGTTCCTTCTTATGAGCCAGATCTGTTTTCCTAGAAAAGTTCGTCTATTTGTGGGCTTTACACAGGATTCGAGAGAGAAAAAATGAGGAAAAATAGTGTAAATAAGGGAAAAATGATTAAAAGAAAATGAAAATAAATAAAATTCTGAGGCTCATGATTTTTTTTTTTTTTTGTCTCTCTCTTTCCTCAAATGAACCTAGTGCATTTTTCACAGCATTAGAGATGCTTTAACATGGCACCCCAAAAGAAAACCTTTGTCCACAATATGGTCTGAATTCAAACCCAAGATTAGAGTAGTATTCTAGCACCACATGTGTCATATGGTATAGCACCATATGACACATGTGGTGTGCATGTGGCACGCCTCAATGCATATGTGTCATATGGTACTATACTATATGGTATATATGGTGCTAGAAAATTTTCAGCCAAGGTTAGACACCCAACTCAGCAAAAATTTCTCCTCCCAATGCAAAATTTCTGTCTGCGTATCAGTTTCCTATTTGTTTTTTATTTTGGTGAAGGAACAGACTGGATTGGAAAGGGTTCAACGGTAAAAAGGGGGAGGTCTATCTATTTTGTGGACTGATTGCCACATAGATGAGACACGGTGTTCTTTTATGCCACATAGGCTCCAATGCACCATTAGCATTGGAGTTGCTCTTAGAAAATAATCTATAAATCTCTTCATTTTTCTCAATCTCACAAACAAGATCCAAGAATAAAATTAGTTAATCAAACAAAAACGATTTTGGGGGATCAGAGGATCAGTTGCTAGTGAAAGAGGAAGAAAGAATGTAACACAATCACATGTGAAAAATATTGAATATGCAACCTGCCACCATAGGGGCAAAATTTTTCAGTTCGTCATCAAATTAGATTCAAGAAAATAATATAGTTAACAATTTATAAAGGGAGAATGTAATGCTTCAATTGCTACAAGAGCCTCAATGCTTGGGCACTTGGGGTATGTCATGATCATAGTGTTTTATGGGACACAAAGCTAGGGAACTCACTCTCGAGTCCAGACATCAAATCAAAAAGGGTACATAGCAAACCAAAAACATCAGATTCGCATTGCATCCCAAAGAGTTTATACAGACATGTAGCGGTCAACATAAAATACTAGAAGTACAGACTATGATTCAACATCAAAAGTTACAGGACCTGAATGTTAGAGTCGTAGATCAGACGCTAAATCAATCTGTTCAGAGACTACAGAACTGGACTCTCAATCTAGGTTGGTGATCAAGTAACTCAACATTATTGAAACCTGAGCGCTGCCATTTCCTGAAAAGATTCTAAAAGAAACCATCAAAGTCATTGGCTGTCAGGTTCACCCGGCCGCTGTCTATTCCAATTACCTGATCCAGCTTTACGCTCTCCCCGTTTTCTTTTATTTTTTGGAAAATGTAATTCTGAAGCCAAGCACAATTTTAGAATTGATTGGTCTTGGGAGACAGCAATTTTTGCCACTGTATCGGGATCCAAGTCTGGAAGAACCCCGTTATTGCTGTCTTCCTTTTCACTATTTTCACCGTCGTGAGGTTTCTCTGCAGGTTCACCGTGATTATTTATGGAAGGTGGTCCCTCGACTTCGATGCCCTCATTATGTAGAATGTTATCCACTATCTGCATGGATTACCAAGAAACTTAATAGCCAAAATGGAAAGCCTAATGGATTATCTTGACATAACTTTGTACTTTATTCCCGTAACATGTTGCTCTATATGGAAAAAGAATCTCAAAGAGTATAAAATTTGCAAAAAGAGCACATTGTGACAATTGATAATTACACCACAAATGTCACCTAAGCTGGGGGGTAGCCCCACCCAAAATTTTAACCTATCGAGATTATTTAAATTGGTCATTTCGGCATTTGCAGCATGCTTAAGCAGCAATGCAGTTACTAATTACCATGCCAGGTGACATTAAAAACAAGACACAGATATCCGATCAACGTGGCTGTCTTACAGGGTAGTCTAAGTTCTCACGACCAAGGTCTTTCCTTTCCCTGTATATTCCCGCTTTAATGTATAATAATAAAGATGGCCTCCCTAACCTCATGGATACAGACCAGAACTAACTTGAGTCAAGAAGCCAGCCTCATTTTCTTTTTCTATTTTCTTTTTCTCAGGGGGGAAAAAAACTCCAAAAAAAAAAATAAAATAAAATTGGGAAGCGGGTGGGCTGGCGTGGGGCATGCGTGTATCAGGTAACAGAGTACAATGCAAACAGAGGATTGTAGCTTACCCTTTCAGATGAATCACCGACTGGTGCCTGAGGTGGGGTGACATCAACAGATGACAATAATCCAACTGTACTTTCAATTATATCAGGAATGGGAATAGCCTCTCCATAGCTTGAAACTGCAGAATCAGGCATCATGAAATCTCCAAGATCATAATATGACAAGTGATGAGCTGGCATGTGCAGACCTCCAACTGAAACTGTGTCTCCATTACAAGCAGAGAATGTAGGGCTACGCATAGAGCTTGTTTGAGCATCACATGGCACAAGCTGGCACAAGTTTTCAGACGAAGAAAACTTTGTGACGTTTTTCATAATTGTAGAATCAAGTTGAGCCTTCATTTTATGAACCCGAGAGTGCGCTAAGTCAATCTTGCGAAGGATATCCTCGAGGAAGTTGTCCTTCCCTTCAACAAATGAACAATCATCATGAACTCCAGACTCATCATAGCCACTGTTATTCTGATCTGTGAACACAAGTAAAACGGAAAGCTAGATCATCCGTCATCACAAAAGTATCGTTCTATTCAGAGCAATAGTAGGAAAATGATACATTCAGTTACAGATAGTAAAGTTTTAAAAGAAAACTACCAAGAGATGTCATGAGTAACCCGAAAAATTAGCATTTTTTAACATGAACCTTTTTCTACAATGACGGTAGCAATAAGAATAATATTTAGATTATTTTAGATGATTAAACTGCTCAAAACAGTGAAAATTTTAGATATTTAGGTTTGATCATTGACACGGTGGAACCAAAGAGAAACTTAAGTATAAATTCTGCGCCGTGGAATAAACAGCTTTATTTGAGCAATTGATTATTTGGTGGTTAAATGACAAATTGCTCATCATATAGAATACATGGCCAACAGCTTATGTAGAAAATCAGCTAGAATGGAACTGGCTCACCAAGAAATTATATCTAACTTATATCCTGTAACTTGGTAAAAGTGTACTTGAAACCTAAAATCAATAGAACTAAGGAAGTGTTGGGAAAGAATTCTGCCAAAAGGATGTTTATTGTAGATTTCTCCCCGTACATTGCATCTCAATAACTGTAATCCTCTGTTCACATGTACACAGAAAAATCAGTACGTAGGTGTCACACCAGCAAAACAACATTACCATAAAAACTAGAACCCAGGAAGGAAAAAGAGTGTAACTCTTAAACAAGTTCAAGAATATTGATTTTCATACAGCAGATTAGCACAAAATATAAATGAGCCAGCAATCAGCCATGGAAATAATGACGTGAGTCTGAGAATATAAAACGGGAAAGCATTGAAGGAAATTAGGAAGTACAATCTAGGAAATTAGGCTCAGAACTTCAAATTTTAAGGCAAAACTACGAAAAATTCATAGACCTAAAGAAAAGTTCAATTGTTCCGTTTCTAAAAGATATAACTTAACTTCAGAAGTTCAAAATTTAAACTGACCGAAAGAACTTGTTAATTCAACAGCAATTTCCTTGCATTAGTCAAACTTGAACAAAAACCTATTAGGAAACATGAGCCGTGTATGATAATTTCTCTTATCCAGAAAAACAGAACACAATTTTCAGTGAAATAGAAAAGTCCCCATATCCAGGCCTCTTGAACAGTTCATTCAGTTTCAGAATTAACATACTCAATCACTTACCGCATTCATCTGATTGTCTACACGACGCTCTTCCGATCTCTACAAACAATACACAAATACTAACACAACTTTGTAGGCAATTTTGAGTTCCTCACAATTTGCAAACACAATTGCTCATGATTACAGGCATAAAATAACAGAGTTCTAAATGTGCCCAATTATTGACATCAAATTTGGCTCCCTTGAGAATATTGCAGTCTGAACACTTGCAAAGGATCCTTCATATAGTTAAAGGACAGAAGCTTCACAAACGCATAGGTAAAAGAGACAGTCAAAAGAGAAGAAAGTTAGTAGGCCATCTAGGATTTAGTCATACCTGGGATATCGGTTTCATCCCATGTAGGATTGCCATCCGCCTCAGACCACTTATTTTCTGCAATAATTCAAGTCAAATAGGTGATTTCCCTACAGCTAAGACAAGAAAATGGAATGGCATGCTTGTTATGCCAAATTGGACACTGAAGGAAAAGATTACGACATAAAAGTAAAAACAAGTAAAAAGATATAATTTTCTATCTTGTTGAATGATGATTACTATCCACTAGTGTGTACTAGATATGCCCTAAAGAGAACCATGTCATAGCATAAAGAAAGAAGCCATACCATGACCAGAAAAAGTAATATGATTTGACATATATGATGAGATATCGGCTGTATCTTCCACTCTCTTTCTTTTCCTTCTCTTCATCGGCCTTTTTCTGCGATCTTGGCTTCTAAATGATAATGACCTTGAGCCTGATTGTTCAACCGTTCCCTGATCTATCGACACGCTTTTTTTTCGATCATGTGCTGCAATTCCGCGGGCGTACTTTGCCACCTGTGACTCTAATTCTTTTATTTTTAATTCTGTCCATTTGCATCGCCACATCAGAGGACGTATAAAGTTTCTCCAGTGAGTAGTCAACTTTTTCTTCCTGAAATAAGTAAATGACAACCACACGAGAGAATTTATTCCCTAATATTTGTCGAGTACAGGAATGACTGGAAATACCACATTTCACTTTGTAACATATGGTACCTGGATAGGTCCAGGCCTAAAATGGCATGCAAATAAAAGCATAGAGAGATCCAAATTGCAGCATTTATAACCAATATAAACTAAAGAATCCAATCTAGTATAAAATAAATGCTCTTGATCACTACACTGGACAGTGAACAAAATTAGGAGTGAAATGGCGAAATCAATCCAGTTGAGCTCCAACCACCTGGAGATTTTTTCTGATGGATCGTTGTCTTGTAAACATTAGAAAATTTGGTTCATTACTTAGATTAATCTAACTAGTTAAAGTAACGCAAATTTACATAAAAGTGGTTCTAAATTTTCATAATGGAAACAAATTGTATACTTTTTAACAGTCAAATTGTACAGAAAACCAGAGAACAGAATACATGTGGAACAACCCCATACCTTATAGGGAATATACTGTTAAATCCATCAAATGGAGTCATCATATGACTGGCGCCAAAAAACCGCAGATTCAACTTCAGCATCACTCAAACCAGAGCTATTCCCATTTCCAGAAGTGGTGTCGGCGAATGAACTTGAATATTCAGTTGCGTCTGGATCTTCTTTCGCAACAATTCCTTTGTCTTTCCCTCGTGCAAATTCAGATACATCAACATAGACATTTGCCATACTCTTTGGATTTTCAGTAAGTTCGTTAGACGTGTTTCCCATTGGATAGTCAGTCTCTCAAGGACTGAAGCCTTCAGAAATAACTAAATAGCATTATTAGGCACATCTTTGATGATCTACGTGTAGACAGAGTACTTCGATACCTCTGTTGAAAGAAGAAAGGCAGTGATATTAATCCGAGTAATAAACATGATAAATACTTCATTAGTCAATTCATCTAGAGTTTCTAATGTATTTTAGACAACTATTCCAAATTATAGAAACAGTGCAGAAATTGAGTAACACTTCTATAGGCTCTCTTCACTTCAGAACTAACAATTCGGCCATTTGAAAAGAGGTAGTTAAAGTAAAACTGTGTTCATAGAAAGGAGAGGTAGTTAAAGTAAAACTATGTAGAACAATTTAATGTCTCATTTAGTTATGCACAATAACAAATAATTTGGAAAAAAGTTGAGCATAAAGCAAGAAGATGGCAAATTAGTTGGTGCAATTGTGCTCAAATAGACTTAAAGTGGTCTGCTTTTGAAGTGATCAGACATTATAATATAATCGCTAAAACTTGAGTTAATTGGACCTTCCATTAGCTTTAGGTCTTGTTCCTCATAGCTGTTAATTTACTACTCCCTGTGTTCCTCAAAGATAGTATCATTTTCTTTTCCATTTGACCCAAATTATTATAGCTCACTTACTTTATTGGGACTGCACTTAATTTTTTATTTTCTTAATATACCCCTGTACATTGCTATGTCAACCCAAATAACAAGTGGATATAAATAGGGGTATTTCAGGAAAAATGCATGTAAGTTTTAATTTTCCAATTACATTGATTAAAGTTTTTTAATCTGTGTGAAAACAGAAATGAGCCTATCTTTATGCAATGGAGTAAAAAACTGGTCAACAAAAAGACTTATCTTAGTTAAAATGTCTAACTTTCTAAAGCCAATCGATTATCAGATTTCACCAACTACCACTAACAGAGGATTCTTAGATCCGCTCTCAGATAGCAAGACTTGACTTCTGAAATGAGGGACCGACTGCTGATCACCTGTGGTCACGAACAGCCAGCCTTCAATGCTTTGAGCCATGAGAAATTCAGAGGGTTCAATTTTCTAATATACAAAAAGCCTACTTCTCCAACAAACATCCCCAAAACTCCTCACCGGACATCCATCATAACCTATTAGCTTTTTCAGTAAGCCCTTTTGATTATTATTTGGGACTTGCTAATTTTAATAATCAAAATATGTTGTCAAACTTCAATGCCAACCATATGTTCCCCATAAAGGATCATTTTACATTTCCCTATAATTTCTCTCTGCTTCTCCACAGCACATTCTCCAAAAACATAACTCTTTCCAAAAAATCAAAATTACAAACTTGGTCATGAATAATAATGGAGTCACTGGAAATTCCATATACCCAACCACAATTTTATTATAAATGAGATTTGTACTGCAGATAATTTTTGAACTTTAATTAACTCTTCTAGGATAGAAAGAAACGAATTTAAATATAAGAAACAATCCCGTAAAGAGAAAAAATGATTCCCCAAGAGCTCAGGATCAATCAAGACTCCACAAACCAAACCAAACCCATGATATGAACCACAGTATCAGCTTAGTTCAAATCAAACAAACCAAAAATACGAAATTAAATTCCCAATAAAACATTCAAGCTACATTTAATAATTCAAAAATCGGGGAAAAAATGATCCTTCAGAAATTCGTAGCTGGATTTTTTGCAGCCCGCCTCCGTATGAGAAATAACAAAATAAAGCTTCTGCAGAAGCATGCATTAGTAGACATACAACATTACTGCAAAATTGCATGCAGAAAACACTCAAATTAAAGAAAGATGGTAAAAATGCATAATTGAAGGTACACAAGAATCCAGTGCTGAAACTCAGCAGAAAGAAGAAGTTCCAATTATGAGCTTCGGGAGAAGAAACCCACAAAAAGATAATCAGAATTCATGCAGAAAGAGCAAAAAAGAAGGGTTTACCAGTGCGAAGTGAAGTGGTGAAGAGAGGAGGCAGACAGAGGTTGGGCGGCGACTCAACAAAGCGGCGTATAGTTTTGAGAAGAAATGAACGTTATGTTGCACCCAGTGATTCCTTATATGATAATTGTCTTGCAGGTGTGTGACCTAAACATGTGTAACCTATCCACGTACCATTCCCGCTTTTGGCCATCACAAGTTTGGTTTCTACATATGCCCTTCAAATTTCCTTTTTCTTTTTTAATATATTAAAAAAAATTACAATAATCTCCCCCTATATATATATATATATATTAAATCACAATTGTCTGGCTCAATCGAATTAATTGTCGAGCACAATTTACTAATTTTTCCCACCTACAGCTATATCTGACACAATTACTGATAATGTAATACTACATTGGTTGTCACTTTTTATAAAAAAATTATTACAAATGTAATAGTGAAAGATTGAACTAATAACCTACATGTTAAAAAGTAACTTTTAAACAACTGTATCAATTCATTTTTTTAATAATTTTCATTTATATATTACTATTCTCGCGCGTTTTCACTCAAAAAAATATTATTATTAACCACATATACTTGAATTGAAAACCGAGTTAGCAATGACCTACCGGTTGAACCAAAACTCATTAGCTCAGTACAGTTACCTGGTCAATGATAGAGTCAATATTGAAAACTATAGTCGGGTTCGTGTTTATGCTGTAATGATTCTATCGCGTACAAAAAATTGCAATCAAACATAATTTCCTAGATCAAAACCCCTGGAACGCCGACCCAACTGTCACTTTCCATAAAAATATTATTACAAATATAATGGTAAAAGATTGAATTCATGACCTATATGTTAAGAAGTAACATTTAAACTATTGTGTCAACTTTATTTTTTAACAATTTTCATTTATATATTAATATTCTCATGTATTTTCATTCAAAAAAAATTATCATTAACTACATATGTTTGAATTGGCAACTGAGTTAGTAATGATCCGATTGAACCAGAAACTCATTAATTCAGATATTATTATTAAACGCATATACTTGAATTGGCAACCGAATTAGCAGTTACCTACCAGTTGAACGAGAAACCCATTAGTCCAGTACAGTTGTCGAGTCAATGACCGAGTCAATAATGAAAACTATGGTTAGGTTCATGTTTATGCTACAATTACTTTATCGCATACAAAGAATTGCAATAAAAGATAATTTCTTAAATCATAACCCGTGCAATGCCCACCTGGTTTTCATTTTTTAGAATATTCATAATATTTAAATATAATTACAATCAAAGATAATTTCTTAAATCAAAACTCCTGCAATGCCCGCACGGTTTTCATTTTTCATAAAAATATTGTTACAAGTCTAATGATGAATGATTGAACACGCAACCTATATGTCAAGAAATAGCTTTTAAACCATTATTATGCCAACTTTTTTTTTAAACAATTTTCGTACATATATCAGCATTCTTGCCTATTTTCACTCAAAAAAGTATTATCATTAGCCACATATACTTGAATTGGAAACCAAATTACCAATGACCTATCGGTTGAACCAGAAACTCATTAATCCAGTACAGTTACCATATTATTATTAACCACATATACTTGAATTGGCAACAGAGTTAGCAGTGACCTACCTACTGAACTAGAAACTCATTAGCCTACTATAGTTACCGAGTCAACGATCGAGTCGATATTGAAAACTATGGTTGGGTCTATGTTTATGTTACGACTCTATTGAGAACAATGAATTGCAATTAAAGATAATTTCTTAAATCACAACCCGTGCAACGCCCGCCTGATTTCTTACTTTTCATAAAAATATTGTTACAGGTGTAATGGCGAAAGATTGACTCATGATCTACATGTCAAGAAGTAGCTTTTAAATCATTGTACCAACTCTTTTTTTTTGGTTAACAATTTTTATTTATATATCACTATTCTTGCGTATTTTCGTTCAAAAAAATCATTAACCACATATATTTGAATTGGTAACCGAGTTAACAATGACCTATCGGTTGAATTAGAAACTCATTAATATAGTATAGTCATGGAGTGAATTAAAATAGTTGAATTAAATATAGTATTTCAATAGGTGGGGATTCAGTTTCTTGACATCAGCTACAGTGAATTGAGTGGTTTGTCGCAAGTCCTTGTGATATGGGGTGACTATAATATAACTTTCTAAAGAATCAATTAGTCTGTAAAAAAAAAAAGATTGATTGGTGGGAGACAAGAAGATCTTCGACAGCCGTATATTCTATAAATTATTTCTATTTTTTATTATTTCAAATAGTAAAAATAATTGTTGTTTTTTAAACGTAAATTTTTTATAACACTTGATAACTATTATATTTCTATTACTGTGTTTCACTATTGATTTAAACCAGTGAATATTTGGTTATTTTGCTGTGGGTTCAAGCGATGTTTGTACATGTTTCTTTAATATTTAGATTGTTAAAAATTATATGTACTGTAACATTTCCATCATATGGCATTTCTTAATGGTCTTGGATTTCAATTATCTAACTGTAAATTGTAGGACATGGATACATTTCGTAATGCTAGTTTGAAATTCAATTAATAATTCAATGATTTTAATGTAAGTTGCACGTAGTGATGAGTAAAATTCTGTAATAGAGACCTACAATACTGGATTTTATTAAGCAACAAACTTTATTTTAATTTTTTATTCAGTACACATATTACCAATTAAATATCTTTTAGTTGCTTCTCCTAATTATATATGTGATACAACTATATGTGCTTATTATTTGAATAAAATCTCATGAATACAATCTTCAGCCTTAATTTTCTTTACATTAAGAGCTTGTTTGATTCTCTTTATTAATTCTCTTTATAATTTCACTTACCATTGATTTAACAACTGCTCATTTATAACCACAAATTTCAAATTTTTATTAAATCTACACTACTCATTTCACCTTATTATAATTTCTCATAATAAATCAATATTAATAATGAGAATCAAACGGCCACCAAGATATGAAATGTGAGTTTAGATACATAAGTTGACACATATTCTTGGAAATAATTAAAATACAAAATAGAAAATTCATTACATATTGCTAGCCAGCCAGTGTAAGATGCACAAAACTGCATACAGGTGTGTATTTTAGTTTCTTTCTGACATCAACCATAATAAACAGAATTACGCTATATTTTATATATGAAATTTCTATAGAACTCTACCCGTGCAACGCACAAGTGGAAACCTAGTTTTAATAGTGTAAATAAATAAATAATTTTGAGAGCTTTAAGATCCATCAGCTTGCTTATAACCCCTTTTACTGTAGTCTCATTTAAGGCTTTATAAGGAAGCCCGGCTACTAATAAAAAAAGTCATATTTATGAAATCATGTGTGGTTTTATGACTTGAGTGTTCTAATTGGTAGTCGGGTTCCACACAGAGTTTGATCTGACTTTATAAAAAAAGTGTTGCTTTACATGTAATGTAGTGTGTATGTGGTATATAGACTCTGTATTTTATTTTTCTATAATTTATTCAAGTTAAAATGTAAAACCTCATATTGGTAATGAGTATAAATGAAAATTTCATTTTGTAACAAACAAATTTTTTATCACGTTACCGTAAAATAGTTTTTTTTAGAGAAATATGGGTGTTGATATACGTATCCCATATAGGGATCACAACAAAAGAACAAGAAGGGGAAAATGGGATTGAATTTAACATCATCACCATTTACAACTGCGGTAACATGTTTGATTAGTTTAAAATGTCATTCCTTTTCCTATTTTCATTTTCAATTTGTTAATAGTGATGGTGAAATACTAGTAGGCTAGACTTAGGCAAGGACGAGCTTGAGCCTAGGACCAAACACAGTATTTTTGGCGAGCCGATTCACTTCTTGAATCAGGTGATTGGCTTCCCAACAACTTACCTCAGTGCTTACTTAAGTTTGATGAACGGAATCGCCAACATGACTTGAATTCTAGAGAAAATTTTGATAACCTCAGTTCCTACTTAAGTTTGATGGGCTGAATTACCAACATGGCTCGAATTCTAGAGAAATTTTTTATTAGTAATTTGAGAATACTGGTAGATCCTGCAAATTGTGTGCCTAAAATTGAGCTGTATGTAATAAAAAATCGGATGAGGCCGAGTTGCATTCATTTGAAAGAGTCTTTGCTCTCAAGTGAAAAGCCAGCTTGTTGGGCAACCACCCATTTTTTGGTAGGGAAAATTAGGGAATACAGTTAGTTTTAGGACTTGATTGTAAAAAATCAAAAGTGCAATTCCCCCTTTGTAAAAATCAGGTAAATCACCCTACCCAATCCCCTATGAGTAATGATTTAATACCAGATGTAACGCCTCTATACACTTATGTGGTGCGCAAGATGCGTGTCATCTGGCATGCCGCATCGCAGTGTATAACATGACATGCCACATGGCATATGTCTAGCACGCCACATAAGCCGTCAGATATCTGGTATTAAATCATTTTCTCCCTCTTCCCTTCTCTCTATTTCTCTCACTCTCCCCACCACAGTAGATCCATGGACCGCTACTATAACACCACTATGACCTCGCCACACACGTCGTCATCGCTATCAACGGCAAATATGACCACCGTGAAGCCTCAAACTCATTGATCGAGATTTAGGTAGGTACTTTTTCTCTTTAATTGCGATTTTTGAACTAGTTGAAATCTTTGATTTGAAGTCAAAGATTGAGGGGGTGTACTCAATATGGAATTCGATAGAACTTTTGAGTTGTATGGATTCTTATGGAATTCATAGATTTTAATAGAATTCCACATAATCTGTTAGGTTCTATAGATTTCTATACCACGGATTTCTGTAGATTTTTAATGGAATTTGTAGGGTTTAAAGTGAGTGCCTCCCATGCAAAAATTGATCAATAGAATTTCATATCATCTCAAATATTCTCTCAATAGATTTTTTTTAATTACAAAATCCGTGAGATAAATAAATTTGGTATACAAGAAAATAATACAAACACGAACTAATATGAAAAAATATATAATCTGATTTTTCCTTTTTTTTTTTTACGTAATTTTTTTGGGAAGAGTTCATGTAACCAATTTTAGAAGCATTTAAAAAAATTATTACTAGTATCATATTATTATTGCTAAATTTTTTTTTACGGAATTATCTTTGAATTTAAACATTTAGCAACATTTTTCTTTTATCTTATTTTATTTTTTTGTAAGTTGGATGTGAATTTGAAATTTTAAAAAAAAAAGTTATATAACTTCTTACTCAATGATTTAAAAAAAAAAAGAAAAGTAAAAATATTCAAACTATGTCATTAAAAGAATAACTTTTTTTTACAAGAACACAATGTACACACACAGCACATGGACATCACACGCCATCTAACAAAATTATAGTAATTTTTTAGACTCGAAAACCTTGTCTATCTTTAAAATAAAATAAAGGGAAAATCTATAGTTTTCTAAACTAACGGACAAAGAAAATAAAATCTCGTTATACTTTCTGCTCGAATATATTATGAAATTATACTATAATTTATGATGAAGACGTAAATTTAGTATTTTTGCTATTTTAGAAAACATAGTTATTTGGTAGCTAGATAAGTCTAATGGTTAAGAATGCTTACTTGGTTGTCACACATATCCCAACGATTAGGAATTAATCTTGTTTATTTTACTAGTTTTATTAGCCCGGCCCATTAAGGGGAGTTTTACAGTTTGCTTTTTATCTATTTATATCGCTTTTCAGTTATAAGATTCTTGGTTGATTTCGAATAAAAGTGAGATTTTTATTGAAATTGTAATCCATTTGAGTGTAGTGTAAGATTTGTCCTACATCAGATTGGTATCAGAACATGGTTTGCGGAAGAGGACGAGATGCTCGTGGTGGTCATATGAACCCAGAACTTAATGAGGAGATAGCTGATCTACGTAATCACAGTGAGAATCTGACCGCAATGTTTGATCAATTTGAGACACGATCGAGGGAGTCAATGATGTGTGGAGTATAGGGTTCTACACGAAAAAGCTTGGCATTTAGGGTTTACCGACGACCAATGGTGTCAAGCCCCTCGTTAATTCATGGATTTACATATTATATTTTAGTAATCAACATCTGAAGCGTTTTAAATACAAACTTCAAACTCTTGTTTTAGTGAGGGACAAGACTTGTTAATCAATTCGTTTTATTCCTTATACAAGATGATGTTGAAGAAAATTTGTTTACATACTTAAGTTAAATTAATTCTATATCATGAGAATCACTCTTCATGTTTAATATATATGAAAGAACAAGACATATACCAAATAAAGCCACTTTTATATATTATAACCGAACACAAGTTTGGGAGGCCTTTATATGTGAAAATAGGACTCCCAATATTTTTGCAAATGCTTCATCTATATTGATCCCATACAAGTCAAATTTTATTTAAGTTTCCATACCTATACTTGGCTTACTTCTGTCATTACTTCTTTAAAAAATATTCTATTAAGCAAGAAACATAAGCCTATCTCTTGTAATCTTGTCATGGTGAAAAAGATGGAGAGTGTAGGCACAAAAGATCTCAAACTCATAAATGGTTCCCAAGTACATTACAAATATTGGTTCATCCTCATAGTAGGCCCAAGCATCCGTCTCGACCACATGCATAATCTTGCTCCCGTCGTGAGATAGCCTCCACTCCTCGGCTTGCTTTTCATGTATCCTTCGATTGATCATTTATAAAATGTTAAATACATACAAAGTGAGTATAAAATACCCTGTGAATAATACATTATTTTGGTTTACAAAAGGGTTATAAAAATCATTCCATGTTACAATCTTAAGAACATTAAGATGCACAAACCTTTGAATGTATTATAAGGCTCAAATACTAGAAGTTCCTACTACCCATGGCGCCTTATTGCCTTTCAAATACCAATATAGTAGTAGCAACACAATAGATTCATAACAATTTCCGGTTAGCTTTTCCTGAATTTCCAATCTTTCATTAGTCCATAGCAATTAACATGGATCAAATCAAAGCAAACAATACAAAATGGGTAAAGGGACTCTAGCAAATCTTATGCAAGAAAACATTTTTTTTTCAATATCCAAAACACATACTTTTGTTTGGAACTTACTTGAAACTTATGCATGCAAGTAAAGCAAAGTAATAAATTACTCACCTTGGCTTCTTATATCTTTAAGGTTGAGTGAATGTTAGTGAGTGACAAAACACCTTTAATTCCTTAGTATATCCAAGCAAAATAGCCTTTCAAATGTGAGTTCTATATGTATATAAAATATGCCTTGTTTGAAGAGATAAAAGAGGGCTTTTGAAGGTCTTTTGAGAGTGTTTAGAACCATGCACAATTTATAGACGAATTTTTCCTACTTGTTTTCTAAAGTCTTTGAGTTCCGCCAATGAAAATGTTCCCACTTGTCCTATGACAATGAGTCAACTTGGAGGTATAAGAATTCTTCTTAGTAAATCAAGATGCCAAGTGTGGGTTATGGATTCAATTCATGTGGGAAGAGCCTATTAGATACAAGTATCTTATATTTTTCCCTTTTATTTCTTAGTAAACATCTTTACCTATTGAACTCTATAATTAAGTCCTTATACTTTTTACTATACTAGTGCGACATCACATTTTTACTTTAAGCATCTTTTCGGTCTCAAAATTTATTACCCGATTAAGTTTAGTCGTTTTTTTAGCAATTTTCTGTAATTGATGAGGGTAATTGACATACGTTCGAGTAATTATCAAACAAATAAAATGTCTTCAAATTCTTATAAATGTCTCGACTACTCATCCAATTATAGAATTTGTTCATCGATTACTTATAGTTGAATGTTAAAACCAATTATTATTCCTAAGATGCCACTATTAATGTAGAGAAGTACTCGGAGTGTTACAAATGGGGTACAGTTGGTTTTGGGATTGATGAACAACGATCGCAAGGAGAGGCGATTCAATTGCTGATTCTGTAGATGTTGATAATGAAATCATTTAATTGAAGATGTAGTTAATGAGGATATCGTAGACATTCGGGAAAAAGATGAAAATGATGAACAATTAGATTTGGAAGATAATGATCCTGACTATGAACCTAAAGGGTATGCTGGTGTAGGCTATGATGAGAAGAAAATTGATGCCGAACCAATTGGAACATGGAAGTTCTATGTTTCTCATGCCGTGCTGGAGTAGTCCAATGCAAGGTTGCAACGGATATGCCAAAACTCGAATGTTTAAAATATTTGAGTAAGTTTGATCCTATGGTTATTTGTATCAATAAGGAATCTAGTGTGCGTATCATTGTAAGTGCTGAAAGACTTTACTTTGAAATTTGTGTGAAGGACTTCAACAAAGATGTTATAGGTAATTGTAGTGCTAAACTAATAAACCGGTTTGTATACGTGATATCGCCGAACAGGTCCTATTTTGAGCGTAGGGAGGTAAAAGTGACAACAAGCTTAAGATTCGAGGGCGAATCTTTGCCAACTCGGGGAGAATGATGAAGATGAAAAAGCAAATTAATTAAATTTAGTAGTTTTATTATTTTTAGAAAATATAGTTATTTGGTAGTTACATAAGTCTAATGGTTAAGAATACTTACTTGGTTGTCACACATATCCCAATGATTATATATTAATCTTGTTTCTTTTACTATTTTTGTTAGCCCGGCCCATTAAGGAGAGCTTTAAGGTTTGCTTTTTCTCTATTTATATCGCTTTTCAGTTATAAGATTCTTGGTTGATTTCAAATGAAAGTGAGATTTTTATTGAAATTGTAACCCGTTTGAGTGGAGCGTAGGATTTAGAAATTTGTCCTACATCAAATTTGATGATACTGTGATAATACTTTATTTTAAGCATTTATTTACTTTGCACAAATTAAATCTAATGTGATTGCAAAAAAATTGTGTGGTGAAGGAAAAAAATTATTTTGAATTTTGATATATCATATTACAATAATCTATCATCTCGTTTACTAACAATTTTTTTTATAGATTGATTATAATTTTATTTTTTAAAAACTAGAACAACGAATGAAAAATACGTGTTATTGTGAGAATCTATTATTTTGGATATTGACAAATTATTTTGCATAAATTCGTAAATGTGAATCATATCATATCATATAATATATAATATAAGAGTTTTCAATTGGATTTAGATTTTCAATTGCAATTTTTCTGCCATAATTTTGCTGACCTCATCATGATGTTACACAATGATTTGGGTCGGATTAATTTTGCTGACCTCATCATGATATTGCACAATGATTTTGGCCGGATTACTACCTCTACAAATAGTGCCCCAATTGGTTTTATTTATTTCATTTTATTTATTTAATTTATGAAAGCATAGTAATTCCGATAATAATGAGTAAATGAAAACTAATACTCCGTCAATTGTCTTAAAAGCGAACGGCTAAAATATTATTAGAATAATCATAAAATTCTTCTTTGCCATTAAAGACGCATCATTTCCTGAGAATTACTATGCTTTCATATATTTTTCCCCTGTCCCTTTAATCTTCAATCGACCCATAATTTTCAAAATGCAGTCCATAATTCCTTCCCTTCTAAAATCAAAAATTTTCATAATTTTCAAAATTTTCTTTCTTAGAGTCCTTGAATATATGGAAGCTAAACCCCAAAAAATGTCACTTTTCTATTATTACTATTTATATTATTATTTAGCATCGTAGATTGCACGGAAATCATAAAGTGGAATTAAATTTTCTCGAAATCGTAGCAGTTTATATAACATTTTTATGTATTATGCGGTGTAGTGATTATATATCTGTACATCGTGATGCGGTTGTCACAGGGCACGATGTATTATGTTTTAAGTATTGTTCTTTACTATTGTTCAAATAAACTTTTTTAAATTATTGTCTATAAAAATTTTATGTTAATGCTTGCTATGGATAAAACTCTAGATCTGTAAATAAAATAATAACATTTTTTGTTAAAAAAATTAAAACTCCTACTATTGATATCCATGATCGGGTTTCTTAATGAAAGTCTTCTGAATATAAAACAATTTGGAGTTAGTGTAGTTTTGTCAATATATAAGTTTTGTTAACATAAATTTAACTCACTAATTTAGATAATAATGCAAAAAAGGGAACATCTATATTAAAATGAAATAAAAAAATTTAGAAAACTTATAAGCCTCATTTTTTAGCTTTAAAATTTAAACTTTTCTTATTTGGATATTCATTATGAGTTTTCAATAATTTATATTAGTCTATAATTTTTTTATATTCCTTTTTTTTAATCTTAGTTTGCTCATTTCTATTTTTTTTAGCATTTATATATAATTATGAGTCTTTATAATTTTTTATTCTCTGTTACCGATATAAATTTGACAGCGAGTAACTATTCAATTTCTTATAGATTAGTATTTTTTAGAATTATTCTTCCCCCTACTGAATTATTTGAAAATGAAGGCATTATAAACTAATTGTTTGGTATTATCTCTACTTATTTATTATTTATTTTTGTTTGATTTTCAAAATTTCCTTCTCAGAGTCCTTGATAGTATGGAAATCAAAATTTTTTCAGAATAACTTCGAAACCTATTTCAAGGAAAATTTTCAAGCACTTCCCGGAAGTTATATTAAAAAACTTTCCACCACATGTGGCATGCATTTCAAACTTAAACTATATGTATTTTAGATCCACATGTCATGCATCCATGTATGTCACATGTCATGTATCTATGTATGTCATATGGGAGAAAAGTTTTTAACAAAACTTCTGAAAAGTACCTAAAAGGGACTCCCTATTTCAAAATAACTTATATTATAAATGGAAACTTAGTTCAGAATATCTTGAATCAAGTCAATTGATTTATTCTCTTTTTTGTGCAATAAAAATCCATTTATTTGTGTCATACCAATAGCTAAAGACACATAATGTAATTTTATCCTAATATTTTATGGTTAAATTTTATTTTCTTGACATCTATGATCTAACTTGAAAATCTTTGTGACTATTTTTTTAATATTTGTTTCTGTATTATTTATGTTGCAACGATTAGGTTGTAGATGATGTAAATAATTTATTTTCGTAGTATTTTTTCTCCATAGATGTTAAACCTTCAAAATATCAAATTCATGTTGTTATTTCATTTGATTTAATTATTATTGTGACCATTGATTGGTTTTTGCAATTTATGTAATGAATTTTTTTATATGAAATATTTTGAATTTATCTCCCCGTGCAACGTACAGGTTGAATGCCAATTTATCGATATTTTAATTTGATGAAAATAACAATGAATTTTAGCGAAATTTTGTGAACAAAGAGACATAAAATCCACAAAAAGAAAAGGAACTGCAAAAAAAAATTACTCCTCCCATTCCGATTATCTGATATTATTTTCCTTTTTAAGATGTCTCACATATATGACATCCCTTTATATTAAAAGTTTAACTTACAATTAATGTTATGTGCAACGCATTATTAATTGATGAACGTAAAATAAAACAAAATCTTTATTTATAATTTTAAGTTCTCAATATTAACTAACATAATAAGATGATTCTTTAAGATCAATAGAAAAATACTTTCAAAAAAAATATATAATAAAAAATTAAAAATAAATTACCAAATTGTCATATCTAATTATTTCTGTACAATTTTACAATTAAATTTATTAAAAATAAAAAAGGAAACTACTTAGTGGGTCATGGGTTTATGGGTCGGGTCCAACCTGACCCGCACCCATGTCGGATCTACGCCCGTAGGCATGTCTCTGCAGGTTTATAAATCGATGGGTCAAATTGTCGTCTCTAATTATTTGACTGCGAATTATTACGACTTTATATAGATTGAACGTGTGAATTTACACGACGTGTTTGGAGGAGACCAGAATTATGAACTCAAGCATTTCACTGCAAATATCTTATAGTGATTTGTGACTCACATATCAATTCGTAATTTTATACAATGCAATTGGTATATTGTACTTTATTTATGATATGATGTCCACGCTCACACGTCAATTTTGATATGAATGTACATTATAACTCTATCCGTGCAATACACGGGTGAAAAAAATCTAGTAATTGTTTAAAACTAGAGTAATAAGAAAAAATGAGTTTTGTTAATTTATAATTATAAATTTATATTAATAACTTAGGTTTTAAAAAAATTTACGAAATCCATGAGAATCTGAGAGTCAGAGGCCGGATTTTGAAAGAAATCATGTAAATGTAATTTTAAGCCTAGAATAGAATTCTATAGAAATCCACCATTTATTGAAATCCATGAGATTTTGTAAGAAATTGAGGACCATGTACTTCTATATAATCTATATAGTTCTATATCGAGGACACTTGATTTTTGAGGAATCTCTAGAATTCGAAATTGAGGTCACTTGAAATTATATGGATTTTTAAATCCATTCAATTTCATGTTGAGGACACCTACCTAAGGTTTCATATTAAGGTTCTGGTTAGCTTTGAAATTTTGTGATCGTTACATTAAATATTAAGGTTTCATACAAGGGTTTTGATTATCCTTTTCGATTTCGAAATTTATGTGTTTTTGTACAGTGCTTTTGCTATGAAATCAGATTGCTGGCTATTTTCAATTTAGAATTTTTGTGACCAGTGAGTTAGAATTGTGATTGGTAGTGGTGTGACAGTGGCACACAGTGTTTTAGGTCGAGGATTAAGGTTCCAGTTGGGAATTTTCGATTTTCAGATTGCTTCCTTTTATGATTAGGGTTCGGATTGGGGATTAGAGTTCTGGTGGTGGTTGTGTTATTCTGACTGGCGAGTTGTGACTAGTGTTTTGAGAACTAGAACGGATCGGTCAGTTCAACTGGGAAAATCAGAAACTGGTTGGAAAATCAGTCCAATTCATTGAAGAAATCGATCATTGAGTAACCGAACCGAAAATTAAGAAAAAACCCGTAAAAGCCGGGAAAAACCGAGAAATTGGAAAAAAATACTTTCTTTTTATGAAAAGTGTCCAAAATTCATTTTTTTATTATTCAGTTAAAACTGGCTTGATCTCGTTTCAACCCCGTTTCAACCCTATTCAACATTTTGACTCGTGAATTGTCGTCTTCTCCAATTTTCTGAAGATTGGGTGTAACTCGTCAGTTTTCACATTTGTGACTCGTCGGTAGTCACATTTGCGACTTGTCTGAGTCGAGTTGCTTTCTGACTAACACTTAAGGTCACAATGTGACCACCTGAATTTTCCAAAGCATTCCACATGTCCCTGTTTTTTGTAAAGTGTTTATTAAATGTTTGTATTTGTCAATAAACCCCTTTTTGAAAAAGAATACAATGGGCTTTTTAGGTTTAAATTTTAAAGGCAGGTTTTTGATGAATTATTATGTCCATTTATAGGAATGGCTAGGCTCTCATTTTTCATTTTCCATTCCTAACCAAATATGAGAAGGGGTAACAAAAATGGTTCGCGAGTTTGCTTGGCAAAAAGCTAAGTACAAACAGAAAGAAAAAAGTGAAAAACAAACTTTTTGAGCGGGCTGAGCTTATAAAAACTGAAAGTCAGAACGAAAACAATGAAAAAGGTGAAGTCATGAGCGGTTGCCAAGCAACTTGGGTCACAAAAATAACTGAGTTGAGTGTTGAGTCAGAACACAAATAAAAGAATTTATTTGAATCTTTCAAGCTTGTATATGAGAAGTAGAACTAAGCAATGCTGAACTTGAACTTTTCTTTCATACCTAAATACGAGCATAGCAGATATGCAGCTGTAGCTCAATCAACGCCACAAATACTCTACTAACATGATCAAGTCCAACTACAAAAATTATTCAAGATCTCTAACATGTAACAATAACTTGCACCCCAATGATTTGGCAAATATATACATCGTTGGTGGTTGTGAAGGCTTAAAATACCTGTTTTCTATAGAGGTAGATAGAGCTCCTATATGGGGCCCGATAACCAATAGAAAACAACCAGTTGGTTCTCCGAAGGGCTCCTTAGAAAAAAAGGGCTTAAAATGCCTAACAATGTGGCCTATTTGATTAATATATTGATTTAAAAATAGTGTGATGTGCTATGCTAAAACAAATAAAAATAAATAAAGATGCTGTCAAGTATTATTATTATATATATTTTTTTATTTTTTTGAGCAAATGTTGTCAAGTATTAGTGTGTAAAAGAATTATGTAAAAGAATTATATTAAATTTTTTTTATGTGTAACATGATTGATTACCATAGACCATTGTAGGATGGGGAACAAGAATGGTTAGATCGTTGCAGATAGGTTTTGGGTTTTCTCAAAGCATTATCATAGAAGATCGATTAAGGTAAAAAAAGAACTATGACTCCATTAATATAACCGCTAAATCTTCTTTTCTTTTCTTTTTTTTTCTCCTTTAATTTTCTTCTCTGTAAACTTTTGATGTGATCGAACACATATGAGAGGGCCAATAACAGCCCCCATGTAGGCAGGGTGGAGATGTAATCCCACGACCGTCTCGCGGGTGAACACAACTCGTATCTTACTATCTTATGTACTCTTAAAGTACCAGGTTTATTTATTTTTGTTACCAAAATATATATTGGATCAATTTTCATTTGGTATAGATTCAGATATTCTTGAGCATCCCCAATACAATACATGCGTTGTAACTCATGTGAAGTGTATATGAATGAATGAAATAATAACAACAGAAAGGGGTCTCACATTTTCTTTCTTCCCTGCCTTTCAACACACCGAAATACTTATTAAAATAACAGTCATACTTCATACATACTATTTTTTCATCGTATACTTTTCAAATTGTTTTTGTTCCGCCTCTTATGCTTCAATTTTTATTTTTCCCCCGATTAAACTAATTTTATTCTCTTTATCCGGTTCTATTATAGCATCTTGCACTCTATGTAATGCTTAAGAGATGCTCCAATTCTAGGAGTGGCAATGAATTTTCACTACTTTTGTCTTCTCGACCTATTGGAATATTCACGTAATATTGTAATTACTAATCTACAAGCCTGTTATTGTAATTTGAAATGACCCCGCGTGATGTCGCATTCAACAAAATAGAAAAAAGTGATAGAATTTTGTTAAGAATTTCTTATAAGTCGTTCTATGAATTTATAACTAGATAAAAGCACTTGGTCGATCTCTTTCCAGATTATATTTATAGCTAAGCACTATAGATCATGATGTGATCAGGGGCGGAGCCCATTAAGGCCCAGTGCAGTCCATAGATCGCACTGAACCTTAGGCCGGCCTGTTAACTTTCAACCTGGACCGCATTGAGATCTAAAATCAAGAAACCCACATACGGCCCAAATATTCTTTTTTCTATGCTCAAAATATTTTAACTGGTATCTTAGGCCCAAAAATCAGTTGGGCCGTCCAAGTTTAAGCCTTTGGTGAAATCTTAAATTCATGTATCCAATCCTCTTTTATAAAGCAAGCCCTTAACTCCCTTTACTTCATAAGCCAATATGAGATTAAAGCCTAACTATAGTCTTAAATTCATATATCAAATCCTCTTTTATAAAGCAGACTTTAACTCCCTTTACTTCATAAGCTAATGTAGGATTACCATTTTTAATTTTTTTTAATTTATTATTATTTTTTTATAAAACAAAAATTTTGAGTATTGATTCTGAGATTATAAATTAATGTGAGTAATGGAAAATAGAAATGATAGCTGGGGTGACTTTTTCCCTAAAATTTTCGACCGCATTGAACAAATTTTCTGGCTCCGTCCCTGGATGTGATAAGAAATTAAATAAGCCACTTATTTATTCCATTATATTATCTAATTTCATGTCATTTGGGTAACAAAGGCTAGTGATGATAAATTACAATTTTTTTATTTGAATGTGCTATGACATTTTCTTCAATTTTCTATCTATCTACTCCCTCCGTCCCAAAAATATATTTATCCTTTCCTTTTTTATCCGTCATATATTATATTCTCACTTCCTAAGATAATTTTTTAGCTTTCTAATATGTCCTCATTTATAGTGCATAGTAATCAACAAAGAACAATTAAGTGAAATATTAAATAAATCAAAAAAAATATTAAGAAATATATTGTTAAATTATATATTTTCAATACATTTTCAGTAACATTAACTGATGTTTTCTTAATATATGTGAAAAATGAAAGGGGAATATGTTCATGGGATGGAGGGAGTATTAAACTTTGATACGTAAGAGGAAGAGTTATTTTTTTTGGACCAAAGATGAAGAGTTTTATTTTAGATGATGATGATGATAATAATAATAATGATAATAATTTAAGGAATGATAAAAGTTAAAACTTTATTCACGATATATATACACACACGCTATTAGTTCTCTGATATTGGTCGAATATCATGGCTCAAAGTTCAACATGAGAGAGATAGAGAGAAAAAGGAGAGAGAAATTGAGTAGGAAGAGAGAGAAAAGTGAAGAAAAATAGAGGGAAATTTAAAAAAGAGGAAAGAAATAGAGACAAATTCAAAAATAATAATAAAATAATAATTGACATGGTGAAGAAGAATGTAGATATATGACATTGCACATCACATGACGAAGAAAAAGTGAAGAAAAAGTGGGGTAAAAGAGATTAAAGTGATTAAAAGAAAAAGAAAATAGGAAACATATGTGACCCATCAATTTTTTTGTGTGTATCTCTCTCATGTTGAACTTTAAGCCATGACATTCGACCTTGACTATGCATTGGAGATGCTTATGCCTAATAATGTACCTTCGAGATAATTGGGTGCTAGAAACAGCCGTGTACACTCATTTAATTGTCACTAATATTATGTATCGCCACACATTAAAATACTTTTCAATATATATATTAAAACTGCATCATTTTTTTTGACCATTTATAATCTTGTCTCATAATGTGCAAAGTGCTTCTTTAGTATTATTTATATCTCCTAACCGCAAATGAAATGCGTCGGACATAGTTTTGAGATAGTCGATATCATCTAACTATTCTCAGTAATGAGTATTAAAATAAAAAAAGCTACATTTTTTTAAATATCTATTTTATTTAATTCCGTTTAGTATTGTATAACATACCAAATATGAAATACCTTTATAAAAAAGGGGAGTTTTAAAATGAGTTTTCTGAAAAACCAATGTTGGTTAAGGAATTAACACTATCCAAAAAAGCAAAAAAATCACTGATGGTTTGTTAAAACAACATGTAGTTTAGTCCTTTAATAGAAACCAACGTTGGTTCATTAGAAAATTTTGTTTTAAAATACATATAACATATGACAATACGTATCGACCACAAATTGCCATAGATGCAAATGTATGGAAATCATGGACAAGATGAGGAAATCCTCACATATAAACTAACAAAATATACATGATAATTGGTACATCATGTTTATGAAGTGGTGCATATACACGCATTTTAGGATAATGTTAAAAGTATTGACGATGAGGAGTTCTATCATCATCTTCATTTCTTATTTTTGCTCCCCTGCCCTACCAAAAATTCCTTTATTTTCGGTTATGGAACGTGATAAGAATCTTTTTTTTGTTATGGAACGTGATAAGAATCTTTTTTACTATCATTTAAAAAAAAAAAAATTATTTGTTAAAAGAAAAAAAAAAAGGTTCATTTTCCAAGTGAACCCTTCATTTGCCGCTCTTAATTCCAATTCACACCCCAATTTATAACACTCAACTGTCACAGGGCATTTTCTCCGATTTCATTATTAATTCCTCACATTTCAATGCCAATTGTTCAATATTTTGTACTTTTTGTTCTGTTTCTCGCCATATTCTTTGACTTTCTGTGGCATATATGTGAACGCCGGTTTCTCTACGGTATAATTCAATAGTTTTACGGGCAATTTGAGCAGAAGTGGAAGAGAAATCGGCGAAAACAGGAGAATGTTTTTGGAAGAAATGAATCAAACGAGGGTGGTGGAAGCAGTGATGGAGTTTCTGTTGCCGTCGTGGTGGGAGGTGCAAGTCACGATGGTGGCAGTTGCGTTCGTGTTAGTGGGGTACTGGTTTTTCACCCTTGGTTGCGAGGCATGCGGAGGCTGCCTTGATCGGATGTCAGTAGATGGTTCCAGTACAACTGGAGATTTAATTGACGATAGAGATAAGGTCATATTTGTGATTTTCGCTAGTTTGGATTGATAGTTGCTACTTTGACGAGATCTTGCTTTTCTAACTATAATTTCTTTATTGAAAAAAGAAAATGTTTAGGATGATTTCTTTTGAAGGTTCCTTTTCTCCTTTGTTTGTTTTCTACTTCAAGGAATATAACAGTAACATATTTGGCTAAGCCTAAATTGTAATACTTTACCTGACTGTATCTGTAAGTTGTAACAAGAATATGAATATTTGAATAATTTACGAGTAAAATTTTATGTTTGGCGAAGTAATTGATCGCTAATATCTTTTAATTTATTAAATTATCATTAAATCAACCAATGTATAAACTCATTCATTGATTTTTTATTCGCAATATTTAATTATTTCTTGAGTTTTTCTTTTACTTCTCACTTCTGCTTAAGCCTTTGTTTTCAATCATAAATTACATATCAAAACTGTGCATATTTTTGGTAACTCTGTTAAAGAAAAGCAAAACCAAATGTGAAGGACATGCCATCGTGAAAATGAGTAATTTGGTGGACTTCAAGGCTCACTGATTGCTTCCCTGATAAGATCTCCCTCTAACCTTATTTATGTTATTTTATTTTGTTTGCTTGAATATTTGATTTGCTTGAAGAGTATGTTAGCAGATTTTGGTTCAGTTTCGATTTTGTATTCTAAGATTGGTTCCCATAAGTGGACTTCTAGGATGGTAATTGCTTTATCATGTTTTGAATTTCCCATTGGTCATGATGGAAACAAGTTATATTAATTGATAACATATTATGATTACATACTTTTATGGCGCTAACTGCCAGCTATTGCATAAGTAAGCAACACCGCACTTTTCGGTACTTCAGACTTACAGTACTATTTTTCTATAAATTCTCTTGCTTGGGACTTCTTTTTTGTTTATGATATTGCAGGGTAATTAATGTAGTTGATGTTCAATGTTCTCTTTTATCTCTGCTAGTACTATTTGTTCCCTTAGTAATTTATCACTTGTTTGACATGCAGTTGTGCACTTATTTTGTAGATGGGCCAGTTTAAGGGAGATCCTCATATCAATTCTGCATATTTAATCAAGGTAAATTTTATTCTTGCTTACTGGTAACAAATCTTTGTTTCGTTTCTCTTTTTCCCTTTTTTATGTTTTGGGCATCATGGTGACGCTTGTTTTATTTTATATTTTATATGTATATGTATAAGAGTCCTTTGCAACTATTGGGGTACAGTTAACACTTCAAAGATTTTTTTTTCCACATTCAGGTTGAACTTTTAGCAGCAAAGAATCTTATTGGTGCAAATTTGAATGGCACATCAGATCCTTATGCAATTATCACTTGTGGTACGGAAAAGCGCTTCAGGTGAATGCAATCGACTTGGTTCCTGAAGAATTGACGATCCTAAAGAGGCATACTGCATTCCTCTTCTAAACTCAAATTGATTGCGACATAGTATGGATATTAGCGATCATCAATGTCTTCTGATATTGATGTCTTTCCTAATAATTGATTGATATTAGAAACTATTCTTTTCTGTTCTTAAATTCCAGCAGATTATTCATTTCATCTGGTGATGCAAACTTCATATTGAATACTTTTAACATCGTTTTTGCATTGATTTTTCGCTATAAAAGTTTAAGCTAGCATTCGTTTACCTCTCCTTTGCTCGTCCCCGTTTATAGCGATCTAGACTTATTGTATTCTTCTCTTATTTCCTTCTGTGACTCTGAACTCACCACGAATTATAGCGCAGAATTAGTTCATATATATATATATATATATTCTTCATGCTTCTCTTAGTTTCTCTGTTAAAATTAGTGGTAAAAGTGGAAATGGATAAATCTCATACATAAGCATTTGTCTGCATGACAAGTATTCCATTTAGAACATGACAGGATATCTTTTAAAATGGCATTACTGTATTTTGCTGTTGCTTACAAAAAGTGAAAATTGATAAATTTAAGACATGATAAGATATCTTTATGGCATCTTCAGATGTTTGAAACTTGTGTAACCTAGTTTGTCAGATACTTTGAAATGCATTTGCTGTTTATTTGGATGCATGATCCGTTTGTTTTAGTATCAGATCTAATTTACCTTTATTGCATAATGATTTAAAGGTTCTTTTTTACATCCTTAAGATTCTTCTGGTGACTATTTGCAGTTCAATGATTCCTGGCTCCAGAAATCCTATGTGGGGAGAAGAGTTCAATTTTTCTGTGGATGAGCTTCCTGTAGAGGTAGTTGTTTTATATTCACACATGCAATTAATGTAGTGAATAAGGCTCCATATTCAGATCAGATTATGGTTAGGTTGCGGTCGACACCATGATAAAGTTAGTAAACTGGAAGAACACCTTTTCTTGTATTGTGCTTTACTGTGTCGTCGCCTTTTCTTGTTTTGCTTTACTGTGTCATTTTGGATATGAAATACAAGATCGGAAGAGCACACGTCTGTAGGGAAAGAGTGTAGGCTTGGACCTTTTTTTCTGGAATGCTTCTATAAGGAAGTGATGTTACTTCCATAGAGGTTTCAGTTATAGCCACAGATTAGGTTTAATGCCATTCCCCGAAACTATAGTATCTAATTCCTAACTCAGATTGAGCGTGGAACTGAACTGTACAAGCTTCTCTTAGAATTAAATCATTGCAATAATGATTTTCACTGAATTCGACAACAGGAAGGTTAAAGAATTGTAGAGCAGATTTGCACCTACTATGTTATTTATTTTTTATTTTCCATTGCGTTTCTCTTATCTCTTCCGATCTAATGTATTCTAGCAGGTATATTCCTTGTAGTTCTAATCATTGAACTGATTCTTTTATTTTTATGGGCAGATTAATGTGACAATATATGATTGGGATATAATTTGGAAAAGTACAGTTCTTGGCTCAGTGACCATTCCTGTGGAAAGTGAAGGACAGACTGGTGCTGTATGGTATTCTTTGGACAGTACGTCAGGGCAGGTACCGCATACTTTAAGTTCTGCTCTCTGAAGGTTTATAGACACCTTCATTTGAAAGTTATTTAGTGCACTATTGAAGACAACTCTTCCCTTTTTTCCCATGCTGTTCAGGTTTGTCTTCATATTAAAACACTAAAGCTACATGTCCATTCTTCCAGGTATGATTTTGTTAGCTTTTTCCTCTATGGTTTTTCCTTCATCAAAGTTCGGCTATGTCTGTTCTTTATTTATGAGAATTGAGTTGGCTCTTTGTTTGGATAACTATATGTTGGTTGCATCTGTAAGGTTAGCTATGACTCCATGTGGTCTAGAGGATGTTTATGCTTGGGGGTGTTATGTTATTCTTCTACTTCAATATCAAAACTGGTCAAACTATTTTCATCCACATATTTTGTGAGACCCACAAGTACAACACACGTCTCCAGCACTCGTTTCCATACTTTCATGTCTATGTTATGATAGAATTAGGATGCTAATGGGGACTTCTATTAATTGGGAAACAAATGAATTTTTGGGTTTAGCAGCCTTCGTATCTGAATATTTTTAATCTACAAATTTTGAACCTGGGCTGTGTCTTGGAAGTGCTAAAATTTGATATTTGTTGTTTAATCATATAAAATGAATTTAGAAACTGTCTGATCTTTGAACTTTGACTGTGTTCTGGAAGTGCTAAAATATGTTATTTGTTGTTTAAACACATAATATGAATTTTTAAAACTGTCTAATCTTTGAACTTTAGCTGTGTTCTGCAAGTGCTACAATTTTATATTTGTTGCTTAACATCATATCAGTCTTGGAAAAAATATATTATTCTATTTCATGTAATCTCCCACTGGCCAGCCTAAAATGTAACTGCTTCTCCCTGGTTCAAAATATGAATGCTATCTTAAAATTTATCATGCCTTGTCTTTTCCTGGGTGTCTGATACTTAATTCTTCTATAGAGATTTCAATGGCTATGCTGGTGCTAACCCCCGAAGGAGGGCTATGGATAAACAAGGGCCTACTGTTGTTCATCAGAAACCTGGTCCGCTACAGACGATATTTAATCTCTTTCCTGATGAGGCACGTTCTTAACTTATTGTCAAGACACCCTTTGCATCTATTTTTAGTGCTTTTGGAGTCTAGATTTGGCAAAATGTAATTAAGTTTTAATTCATTTTAGTCACATTGAGTTTTTGATATTAATAATGTTGTTTTTCAGGTTGTTGTACACAGCTATTCATGTGCACTTGAGAGGTCATTTTTATATCATGGCCGTATGTATGTATCAGCATGGCATATCTGCTTCCATTCTAATGTTTTTTCTAAGCAAATGAAGGTCAATCCTTAAGCTTTCATTCATTTAGCTCCCATCCATACTTCATTACTTTTTTTTTAAAAAAATTCCTTTAGTTTTTTTTTTTTTTTTCGAAATATTCTTTTTGGCTGAATTTTTTAGTATTTGACTTATAATATCAAGGGTGAAATATCTCTTATTGTCTTGAACATGTAACTGGTCCTTATATATTTTATTCTCAAGATCTTTATTTAAAGGTTTGTGATGTCTATGTTACATGATTTGGATTTGGAATATTACGCTAGCTATTTGTTGCCTAATTTGTCTGGCGTGTATACCCCTATCTTTGTTTCTTATGTTCTATAGAGATTTTTATTAACTATAGAGATTTTTATTAACTGTCCACTTTGTCCATTTTACTGCTTGCTCCTCCCACAAAAGTAGACTTCTTTTCCTTTTCTGTTTGTCCTAGATTGTAGCATGCTTACTTTATTAAGAGTGATAATGGTTGATTGAAATAGGGGAATCTTATGAAAAATGTATGAAGATTTTACATTAACTAAAATTTCTTAATACATGAGAAAATAAAAAAATAAAAATGAGCCTATCTTTATTGGACAGAGGGAGATTACATGTCTTGAAATTTGGGATTCCAGAAGATATGTAGCTGAACTAGGTATGGATTAAAGACATAAATAATGTGGATATCCTTAGGTTCCTTTCAGACTTTGTATGTGATATTTCAATTGAGTATTAAACAGTGAGGTTCTAACACTATCGAGAAATGTTTAAAAAAAAGTAACACATCAAGTAAAATTTCTTTCTTTCTTTCTTTCTTTCTTTCTTTCCTTCCTTCCTTTTTTTTTTCTTGTTTTTAAAGAAAACTAAAAAAGAGAAGTATTAAAGAAACTATAGTGATATTTGATAAGCATAATTACGATTGTGGGAAAAATTAAACATTAGAATTTACTTATGTTAAAGTAGTGTTTTGAAATACAATTAATTCAATTCATATTTCTTCAATAGATCATTTTCACATTTGCATCAAGACACCACCCAAACATTGGCGTGAAGCATAACTATAAATGACAAATTCTCCACCTAGAGTTAGAAGTGCAAGCGTTGCGGCAGAAATTAACTATTGCTTTAGTTCTTGAAAATTATTTTCACATTCTTTAGAATATTTTTGCAAAACTGTCATGTTTATTCTTCTCGTCTTAGTATTGTGATTGTGTTTTAAATTTTTTGCAAAATTAGAACTAACAATTGAAAATTATATTAAATAAATTTTATCATCTTTATTTGACACAATGTGATTGTTAGTTAGATTCATAACTTGAAAAAAATATATAATTCAATATAAAAAAAAAATGAAAGTGAAAAATGTCATTTTCATGTATCGAGTTGATCAAAATTAGAATGTTAAAGTACATCAAACAGAAAAAGAAAGTAGAAATGTTAATTTTTTTTACTTTAATCTAAAAGGAAAAAGAAAGTAGAAGTGTTAATTGTCTACTTTAATCTAAAAGGAAAATCAAAGTGAAATAAATTGTGAGAGACTTATTGAGTTATTATGTAAGAAGTCAAAGCTATTACCTACAACTTTTAGGCTTGTGATGGACTATACATTCATAATTAGCTCTTACATATTTTCTCGTGTTAAACTCAAAGTTGAGACCCTAAATATGACATGCGTACTGCATTTTTTTACTTGATTATAATGTTGATTTTTTCCAAAAGAAGAAAAAAATGAAAGTGAGAGTTCCCAAGGGGGGAAAATGAAAAGAAAATAGAAGGAAAGAAAAATCCAACTTCTTCTCTTCCCAGTGATATTAGTTGAAAAATGAATTATTATTATTATTTTATAAATTAATGAGTTAAGGGAGAATAAAGAGTTAGAAAAATATCTAAAAACCAAATACGAAATCAAAAGTTTTCCCTCAACCCCTTTTATGTGTTATATGCTTTAAAGCTAAATCAAATGAACGTGTGCTAATACCTCCAGAAAAATAAAAATGAGAATGCAAAACTAATCATTTAGAAGTTAAAATAAATCTTGATTATTGAGACGTGAATAAGCATAGGCTGTGGAGCTCTGACACAGCAAAAATGGTGGAATACCTGTGTTGACACAACTAAGCATGGGCGCTGGTACGAGATCAGCACCGGATCCTGAAATTTAAAATCGGGCACCGCAGATGAAGAAAGCTGACTGCGGCGGTGCAACTATGGAGAGAAAATGGGAAATACTTAACAGTGGTCCAGAATAAAAAGGGGAAGCATCCATGATTACTAAGAAGTATGGTGACGGACGGATTGTTATAGCCACCAGTGTGCCAGAAAGTGTGTTTGTTCAAGTTCTTCCTTAGATTTATTTTTTATTTTTTATTTTTTTATTTTTTTTTTGGGGGGAGCAGTTTTCTTTACAAAAATTTTTATTAGCATTTCTATTGCTGTGCCTACCATCTTCTCTGCTTATTTGTGGGGAAAAATGGAAGGCTGGAGGGATTGTTTGGAGTGGGTTAGTTTATTTCTTGAAACTTGTGTAATGATGCAATGGGGTCTAGGAACTTACAAAAAGACATATATTGTTTTATTTATTTGTATCCAAAGTACTACTTTACTGTCTTTTTAACATTAATGGCTGTTTATTGGGTTTAAGTTATATATTTTGGACTATGTAGCAATATGCAATTCAATTATTATTCTACATCTAAAGGTCAATTTCATAAGAAGTGGGGACCGGGTTTTGTTGGGGGGTGGGGGTGGGGGTTAACACGGTACCAGGGTACCCGTGTCCAAAATTTCTGCCCTTTTTGGCCATGCCACCATACCCTACATTTTTCAAAAAACCATGTCCGGTGCTTGGATCCGTACCCGCACCCATGTCAGAGTAATGTATAGCATAGGTGCATAAAACTTTTTGAGACTTATATTGATCTCAAAGGTGAACTTTGAACACTTCTCTGAATTTGAGCCCTGCCTATCTCCAAGAATTGCCTTAAAAGACGCCGTCCACTGTTCTCTGTAAGTTTTTAAGGCTCAGAGAGAGAATTCCTGGAAGTTAATCAGTATCTGCTCCATGATGGTTTCCCTGCTTCCCACTGATCTTTATTTGTAAGTTTTCTTTGCTGACCTTGGGGAGCTCACCCTAAGCCGTAAGCTGACCATCTTCATTCATTCTTGTCTCACCTGAACAAGATCGGAAGTTATACTTGAGAGTGTGGACCTAATGACAACACAGCTTACGTCTTGATAAATAATTTCGGTTCCACCAAGCACCATGTAATCCATGTAATGCCTCAATGACTTGGACATCATGCTAAGGAAATAGTTGTTCTATTGGTTCACTGCTTCAGGATGTTGATTCCTGTTTCTCCCCAAAATGTAAGGTCTGCGTCTACTCCTTGCGGATGGCATTTCCTTAAAGTTTCACGCCTTCTACTGGAACCTCTGATCTAAAGTAGAATGCTCATTTCTTATTCACCATCCCTTGAACGAGTCAAAGTTTTGATGATTATATTTTAAGATAAACATTGAAGGCCATATTATTTTCAAGCATCTTGTTCAGAATGAACAATTCACTAGCTAAGGCTTGTAATTACCCTATTGGTTGTCTTCTGCTATCTGCTACATTGGTCATTCTAGACGTTGCTTCGTCTCTTATGCTTATGTTTTTATTTTGACAGGTAATTATTCCATTTGGAGACATAGATGAGGTAGGTGCTGCTTCCTTATCCTCTAGTGATGCTGAAGTTTTCTTATTGCCAGATAAAATTGACTAAAAGATTGCAGTTCTTTTGCCATTTCAGATACGGAGGAGCCAGCATGCATTTATCAATCCTGCTATTACAATAATTCTTCGCATGGGTGCTGGTGGGCATGGTGTACCCCCTTTAGGAAATCCTGATGGTTAGTTACTTGAGTCTTACCTTACTTCCTCCTTGTATGCTTGAGTAGACTCTGGTCAGCTATTTATGAACGTGTTCCAGATTCTTTGGGTCATATGCACCTTTCTTGTGGTGCATAAGTCCAGCAGAAAGTATGCTATGATCTGATGTCAACACGTTAAAAAGAAAATATCTATCAATTTTCATTGCATTATAAGTCACTGTTACTTGGGCAGTTTCTTCTTAAGAAACTCTCATTCGGCGCTGCTTTAATTGCTTTATGCTTTAGTGATTTTTGGAACTCTAGTTGCTTCATGTTATGAAATATATAATGATTTAATGATGAGTAGATACTACGGCCACTAATATAATGCATAGGTCTCTTTTTGAATGAAACAAAATTGCGGTGTTTGTCATGTCCAGAAAGGGTTCCATTGATGTTACTTATCACTTTCCAAGCTTCTTGGTATATTGGTAAATGCCACACTTCCATTTTTTTAAACGTGGATTTGGATGGGAGAAGGTTGACTTCAAAGTCTCAAGAGACCATCAGTTGAATCTTCTAGATTTTTGTTTATTTTTTTATAGTTAATAATGTTGAGATTTGGCCTTCAACATAATTGTTAAACTTCTCTCCCTGTTTGTCACTAATGTTTTTCCTAGCTATTTCCAGTAATTATGCTACAGGATAGAGCAAATCTCATGCATGAGGGATTCTGTACGATGGATCACCTTTACGCTGGGTTGTGTTACTTTTTAACACTGATGTCTCATTCATGGTTACAGGTTGAATATAAGTAGGCAATACGTACAAGTGGTTAACACATTTGATCACAGATCAATCTTGAGATACTGGATCTTAATATGAAATTTTGCATATCCACAGTATTATATGTTATCAAGATAGTGCATTAGATTGAAACCTACTATTCCAAGCAAAAGAGCAATATTGAACAACTTAAATCTTATGTTAAAAACCATGAACTTTAAAGAATGTGGGTAACGTGTTATTAGAATTCTAAAATGCACCAGATATATGGGTAACATGTTTTCATAATTCTGAAAGATGTAAGCCAGACGAGTATCATGTAGTTAAAAGAAGGGGAAAAATGTATCTCTATTAAAAAAAAGTATTTCTATTGCTTTTGGCAGCCACAGTAACAGATCTAGACGAGTCTTTTGACTCTTTAGAGACCATGTAATTTTACAATCTACACAGCAGAATGTCTAGGCCACAACTCACTTTTATATTTGTTGCAAGGTCATGTGGTAATATAGTTTCTGGAAGCTATCTTTTCAGTTTCTTTCCTGGTGGCAGGCATTGTTGACATTTTTTGGCAATGTGAGACACTATTCACATTTAATCTTACTTGAGAAACTGTTATTGCAGAGTCAGTTTTATCCTCGAACTACTTTGACTTAGTATTGCCATCTAAAGATAGCCATTAATAAGCCAGATATATGCATTAGCCATTAATAAGCCAGATATATGCATCCATATTGTCTCTACAGTTCCATCTACAATGTGGACCATTATGTCCACGTATCATCAGCCTTATCATCCATTTCTTTCGTCCAGGTCGAGTCAGGTATAAGTTCGCATCATTCTGGAACAGAAATCATGCGCTGAGAGCTCTACAACGCTCAGCAAAGAACTTTCATGCAATGTTAGAAGCTGAGAAGAAGGTTTGATCCCCTGCCTGTTGAATCTACTTCTCGTTTCATTTTCTATAATATTTAATAGGAAATTTGTTATAGAATATGAGACATACAATATTAGAGGACATAGATGTCCTACGAATGTGTTAAAAAGTGGGGATAGAGAGAACAGTTTACAATTCAGTAAGAGATTTGATCCGGACTGTTGATCAAGGAAATAGGTTGTCATAAATTATGAAGAAATCAAGGCCTTGAACTGTAAGGAAACCAATACCTCATGATCTCACATTCAGCGCTCCTTGGGCAATCTGGCTCTGAATCATGTGTTTCAGACCCCAAAACATCACAGAGTATCAAATGCAGCGGTTCTTAGTAACTTCTTGCAGTCAAAATAAATCCAAATACCTCCAGATAGTCTAGAAAGATTCCTCTTGGCAATGAAATTTCTCTTCCGATCTCTTTAAACATTCTGCACCAAGTTTCAACCAAAAACAGATAGGAAAATTGAACATAAATAAATATGAAGGGAACACATGAATGGGATGCAAACAGATATAAACTGGTTTCTGTACCAAGTACTCTTATCTGTGTCAATCGTACACGTCAGAAAATGTAGCAGGGGCTAGAATGCACTGCCGTGGAATAACTAAGCTCCGAAATTTGCTGTATAGGTAGTAGCTTGTTTTGAATGTATAGGTAATAGGTTGCTTGTAATATTATTTCTATATATGGGAATTCAGACTTGTGGAGGGGTTCAATATATATAAATTATTATCAAATGTGGTATGAGATTCACTTGGACTGCATTATGTTAAGAAACTATGGTGAAGCATTGCTGTCATGAAGACCCAGATCATCTTCAACATGTGCTGCTAAAAACTTGGTAGATGACTCAGATGTCAAACCCACACATTTGTGGAATTATTTCTTTGAGAACTTTTAATTGCCGTGTTCCTGAGCAAGCTAACAAGCATTGATTAATAACTAAAGAAATCTGATCATCTAATAATATTCTTCTTGTAAGGTGCATTGTAGTGGTGACTGCTAAGAGTTTGTAACTACTCCTCCTTCAAAGGGATATAAATTGCTCTATACCGTTTTAGGTTTTGGCTCTTATCTGCTTGAGTGTTTTGGCATATTTCCTACACTTGTTTTTTATTTGGGCACACAGGAGAAGGAACAATCAGCATTGCGTGCACATAGCAGCTCTGTCAGAGGCGGTAGAGGTCAATTTAAGATTTCAGAGAGATCGGAAATCTGCCAAAGACTGAAAAGTATCAACCATTCATCAAAGAGGAAGTGCTTTCTGGCATTTATAACGTATGCCTGACCAGACTCTTTCTAGTTTCTGTATCTGAAATTAGCCTTTGGACTAAAACGTTCCTTGTTGAACAAAATAATTTTGTAGGATTTCTTTCCATGTACAGCAGAGCAATTTTTCAAGTTCTTGTTGGACGATGATTCAAATTTTACCAGTGAGTATCGGGCAGTGCGGAAGGATTCTAACCTCTCTGTAAGTAACAATTTCTGGCTGGAAATGTTGAATCATTTACTTTTATAGTTACTGTTCAAAAGTTGTCATTCCAATTCTTCTAAATTCTAACATTACTTTGAGTTACTTCACGTCAAAGACTCAAAATGATTCATGCTAAGATTATCAGGTTTAAGAAAAGAATTCTACCTTCGTTTTTGGTCAGTGTGAACAGCTGAAAAGTTCTTGCTTGAGCTGTTTTGTGAACGTAAACGTTAGTATGCCAACTACTTAACAACACGTCCTTGAAAGAGCATACATGCACACACATACATACCCAAAAAAAGGAAAAAGAAAAGGGAAATGATTTATATGATTAATATGGTTCATGATAATGTGTCTTTGCATAGCCAATAAAGTTTCACTGATAAGTAGTGTTAAAAGCATTTTTTTTTTTTCTAAATTTTAATTCGTTTTTTCTCAAACTTATTTTCAGCCACGCATCCTTTTAGAACATTATTTTTCCAAGTAATACAAAAATTGTTCCTATATTTTCAACCACTAATTTTCCAATCATTTTCCAGAAGAAATTGTTTTCTTCTAACAAAAATCTCTCCTAAGGAAACTCCAAAATAATCAAACTTAAGAATTTGGCCCTTTTTGTTCTGTGCTCTGCAGCCTAAAACCATTGCATAAACTGTGAGTGCAGCAGATGTTGGGCTGAAGGCCCCTGTCTACAGGAAAAAGACACATGATCATATTCAGCTCAAGAAGATTTAATCAATTTTTTTACTGTGAAACTTTTACCCTTCCTGTATTTTTTTTCTGCAACTCTGTAGAGTGAGAATCAACTATTTTCTCTGCATTTCTAATTACTGAAGTTGATATCTCTAGGAAACTATCTCGATTTTTTATTTTTCATTTGCCAACTTCAGATGGGACAGTGGCATGCTGCTGATGAGTATGATGGTCAAGTTAGAGAAATAACTTTTAGATCCTTGTGTAACAGCCCTATGTGTCCTCCGGATACTGCAATGACAGAGTGGCAACATGTTGTCTTGTCACCAGATATGAAAAGTCTGGTGGGACCATTTGTTTCTTAAACTTGATAGTATCTACTGCCAGAAAGGTGATAAATTTCTTTTAATTTTAATTTTATTTTGTTTTATTAGGTCTTCGAGACTGTACAACAGGCACATGATGTTCCATTTGGTTCCTACTTTGAGGTACATAATGCAATTATTCAAACAGTTCTGCACTCTCTTTATTGTGTCAATAGATTAAGCTCAAGGCCATATCAGAATATTTTATTTATATATATATATATATATATATATATATATATATAGAGTATCATCTATAACCTAATCATTAGGTGGTGAGTGATATCTCTAACATCTCTGCCTGGTCATTGGTTTACCTCTAAAGTAAATTTGTTTTCTGCAACAGATTCATTGTAGGTGGTCAGTGATGACTAACTCAGAGTCCTCATGCACTCTGGATATTAAAGTCGGTAAGTGTGCCACTTTCTTTATCTTCTGGTACCTTAGATCTATACTTGTGCAATGCCACATCTACATCCCAGGTTTATGGAGATCATATAATTTATCTGGTGAATCGGAATCACAATGTTTGCTTATATATATGTGACCATGGATCAATATCCGCGGAATTAGCCATTGCAATTTCATTCGTTTGGTACAAATTATTGGATGATTTGGGGTTCGATGGATTTTAGATTTTTCATATAAATCCGGCTGTTATCGATTAAGCTTTTAATGAATTCCATAACTCGATGTCCACAACTTAGATTTTAATGATTCCATTAAAACCCATATGTCATCAATCACCCGTGGATTTCAATGGATTTCACCAAATGATGGATTTTTAGGTTACGAAAGTACACCTACCAAACTCAAATACAACCTTTTCCATGGGATTCTTATGGATTTCATGGAATTCCTTTTAAATTCATAAAATTAGGAAGAATCAGATTCCACCAAATTCAAATCTATGGCACCCAAAATCAATCAAATTGGAGAAGTTAATGCTTAAATGCCTTTAATTTTCTTAGAGATGTGGACCATTATCTTTAGTTTCTCGCTGTGCTGCTCTTAATCTGATATGGCTATTCGATATGGGTGCATATCTAAGACTGGGATCCCCTTTTCCCCCTAAAATCTGGACTTCTCGGATATGGCTAAAATTTAGATAAAGTACATGAATATGTTCTTTGATCTTAAAATTTTATCTATTAATGATTTTAGATGCATTTTCGTGGGGATATAAAGGATTCGAAAGAATCCAATACTCTTATCCCGTACCCCTGTATCCTTTTACTTCTTGAGAAATGGAGTCAGAGCTACCTAGGTTTCTCGTCTCCCTCTTTCTTTCATTTTTGTCGAAGTGTAGAATCATTTTTGTCTTCACTAGCTTCATTTATTACTTATTACCATACGTTATCTTCAATGAGTGAATTCATAGACGGCCTACCATGTATTATTAGATGATTTCTAGCTGGAATCCTCATTGTGGACACCAGAATCATACATTCTCCATGCAGTTAAACCTTTCAGTGCGTCCCTAAAAGTTACCAAATTAGTTTTCCTACAATCAAGACATGTCTCCAGAATCCTTGGCTAATTCCTAGTTTAGTTTTCAACCAAGAAAATCTTAAAAGATCTCCAATGCAATGGTGTGTGTGAAAATTTTGATGTGAGAGGAGAAATATCATTTCAAATGGGTGGGAAGAAAGGAAGTAGGAAAGAAGAGTAGGAAAAGTGGAAAACAAGAGACAGATACAATTTCAAAAAGAAAAGCGTAGGAGGTATGAAGTTGGTTGTGTGATTTTGGAAGGTTCGAAGTGGGATGTGCAAAAAAAAAAGTGGTAAAAGTGATAAAAGTAATATATAGGTTTTATGCCTACATATCTAACACACGCCAGACATTCTTGCATTAGAGATGCTAAGCAATCTAAAACTAGTTGGCAAAAGTGATTTTATTTTCTAGTCTTAGTGTGACAATCCTCAAAAGAGAGAAGAAAAACTCCAGACGACTCATCTTTGTTAGACGAGGTCGATGATTTAAATGTTGAACTCTTGTCAAGCACCATTATTATGCTTTAACAGTCCTGTTCAAGTTGTTAGTTCTTTTCAACTTCTTTATTCTAAGCAAGCTTATTCAGAGTAATGAGCTTGGAGATTTCAAATTCTCATAATCCTCACAGGAGCACATTTCAAGAAATGGTGTGTGATGCAGTCTAAAATAAAAGCAGGTGCAATCAATGAGGTATGTTGATTTCTTGATCTATCCTTTTGTTGCATGTATTTTGTTCTGCTAATTGATTTTCTTGATCATCACGACTTCCAACCTCGCAGTACAAGAAAGAGGTCGATATAATGTTAGAGGTAGCTCGTTCATATATAAAGTCGAGGATCTCTAGTGGTGAGACAGATAATAGCGCCCCTGCTCCCGTTATTCAAGAGAACAGATAATTGGTGATACGGTAATCTTCTCAAGAGTTACCGGATACATACTGATGGACTCAAGTTTTAGTTTTACACACACCGTCTATACTTCCCGTCTCCCACAAACTGAGGTCGCTGGTAATATCAACCTTCTTTTGTATGTCTGTTTTGTGTGTATTCCACCCTATCTCCTATGTAGAGAACGAGCGATGTCCTTGCTGTAATTTATGTAGGATATACTTAGTCATAATAATACGAACATTAGTGTTTCTTGTAGTATAATAGTCAAGTTAATGGTACATGATTTGCAATTTTGCATAGCGTCTTATTCTGTTTGTTACTTTGTTTTGTGCTTGTGATGCTTCAGAAACAGTCAAATTCTAATAAGAAAAATAAACATAGCCGTCCTTGTATTGGAACTGTTGGTTTCTTAAATCCGAAATCACTCCACGTGAGGAAATGACGTGCTAACAATTAAAAAAAAAAAAATGCTTTTGACTGCGTGTAAGTGTTCTAGGAAGTGTGAAATATGAGCAGAAGTTTTTGCTTTTAAGTGTTAAGCATGACGCGTCTCCTTGAAATTTTTATTGCCATTGGTATAAGAGTCTTTACTCCCAATTGCCATGACATGTATAACACTAGAGAAACTACAGAAAAATCTTCAGAAAATTCAACCGTTTAACCAAGACGAAACTTCAATTCTCTCTGTTTAACCTATTATTACAATACGAGTTTGAACATGATGTATGGTCATGACTCTTATCATAACAGAAAGCTTGAGGGCGGGTGAGTTAAATGGCATCCACGTGTTCCGTCGTATAGGAATTTTAACATCGTGACACTAAACTCTTCTTCTTTTGTTTTACTTTTTATTTTTAAATTTTAATTATTTTCTTATTTTTCTTTCATGGTAACAACAAATTGTCAAATGCTGTGGAAATTTTGTTATTTGAAGAAGTCATCATGGTCCCCAAGAAACTAATGATGCTTTATCATATTTCCAAATTTGACTGCCTGCTGCTAAAGGGTTTAAACTTTAAAATCATACAACAGAATCAGTTCGAAACTCTAATTTGTTTTTGGCTGCCTGCCATGGCCTTAATAAAAATTTCATATTTCACCAAGTCCTTTTTTTTTTTTTTTTTGGCAATTCTTTTGTGTTATTTTCTTATAACTTACCTCTATAAATTTAGTCCATTTGAATCATCATATTCTGTCAACATACACTTTAACATGGAGAGGACTTCACCTAAGTTGGTTTTCTTTACTCTCTTTCTCTTGGCCGCATTTGATTAGCCTCTCTATCTCTATTACACACATAGGCACATTTATTTACATATAACAAAACTTCGGGATACAAAATATTCAAAAACTACCCAGAAGTTATGTAACAAAACCTCCCATCCGATGTGACATGTATTGTTACATGTTACGTGTATTTCAAATTTATGCAGCGTACATTCACATAAGCCACATAGGATACGAGGTTCTGTAGTAAAGCCCCAGAGAAGTTTTTTAAACTCTACTTGTATATATATATTCTTTCACAAAAGCATAGTGCACCACCTTAATTGCATTCCCCTCTAAAGCTCTAGCCTTGCCTTGCCTTGCCTTGCGGATATACTTCTAACTTTTCATTACTTTTGCTTTGAAATTCACTTGTGTACTTTTAACCACTTACAATTAATAAGAACAAACTTTATAAGCTTAGGTCATAACTCTTAACTAGATAATAACTTGAAATTGCAAATTTTACTTGGTATGGGAATAACTTTTGTGAAAATTTCTCTCTTTTTTCTGTTCAATTTTCCAGTCTTGCCATTGCCAAAGGCTCAAGGAATGCAAGTGGAGACCATGAAATTGCAAGAGGCGGCAACAATGTCAAGAAAACTACTAGCATGTGGGAATAAGTGTAGCAGATGTACCTCTAATGACTTATGCCTTGCTTGTGGTTGTGGTGTCAAATGTACTCCTCTAGGCTTTTGTACTTGAAAAAAGATACTTGATACACGAGTCTAAGTATGTGATCTGTGTGTTTTTCTTTGTACTTTTGAATTGATATGTATATTGTGTGTGACTGTGTGATTTTGTATGACCGTGAAAAAAATTTCGTGTAGTTTTATGATATATATATATATATATATATATATATATATGAGCTTTAATGGTCTTTGCATGTTCTTACTGTTCTCCCTCTAGAATTAATGTTGTCATATTGCTATATAATGTAATTTTTTGTGCAATTTTATATTGGTGTTAAAGTGGATAACCGGATCAAACTGATTCATATATGATGTGAGACCGTATATGGCATGGCCTTTACCAGCTTTTAATCTATTCTAGAAATCAACTAATCATACATTTTTTTTCCCGAGGAAACCATCATGCGTTTAACTAATTATTATTATTATGAGATCCTTTTAACAACTTCGCAAAAGTTTTGTTAAAAAATTTTCCACCCATATGACACATATAGATACATGCTACGTTAATTTGAAATATACATGATTTTGATTTCGAAATATACATGCGCGCCACATGGGTGAGAAGTTTTTTAGTAAACTTTAGGGAAGTTTTTGAAAAATTTCCTTATTGAGTTATTATGAAATTTAAATAAACACCTTATAAGTAGAACTTAACTTAAGATGGTACCAAAGTCGTCTAGTTCTTAGTTTCATTCGTAACAAGGTAATTCCAAACTTGAGCTACCTATCTTGTCAATTCTAAAAGAAACACAACAAAATGAAAAACAAAGGAGACCAGACCATGACGAATTTTCACCGCAAGGCCTAAACACTGGGTCACTATGATGTATTCACCGGTTGATTATCCATATGAAATCATGAAATGGCATGGCAAATATCCATCCAGCCGCATCCTGGAAGTGCCATGAGACTATCAATATGTCATTCCATCTCGTGTTAAATGGTCGCTTAATAACGTCAAGTGATTGGACAAATCACTCGACAAGGAAGTAGCATAACTCAGTCAAGTTAAAAGGTTTAAGTATACCGCCTTATAACTGGTCATCTTAAAAACCTGCTAGTAGGATTTAAGTACCATAAAAAATATGTACGGTATAATATCAGATGTTAATGTGAGCACATTTTCACCCTTACAAATCAATTGTTGAATGAGCATGTAATCACCATCATAAATTATATTAGTAACTGATATTATACCAAATCATTTTTTTGGTGGCATAACGGCATAAAAAGTATGGTGCTTGAATAAAATCAAAATAGACAATTTACACATAATGTAGCGAACCGCAAAAAATTACGTAGCATGTCATAAGTATACTCCGTATGGATAAGTATGAACATGTCATGATTACTAAATATTCCCTTGGCCCCTCGAAAGATATGTCATGATGGTCAAAATATTCTCTTATTCCCCTGAAAGATATGCAATGATTGTCTAAATATTTTCTTGTCCCCGCAAGTGGACCCCTCAAGTTGACTATAAATAGGCAGGGTTTATGTCATTTATTTGCACACCAAACGTCCCCTTCTCTCACTCTATTCTCTCTCTCTTCTCCTCCTCCTCCCCCTCCCCCTCTCCCCCGACTTCTACATATACTCCTTGTCTTTTTTTAATAAGAAGCTAGAACAAATCATGTAAGGGGAGACAATAGAAAGGAAAATCCCAATAAACAATAGATCTTCTTTATACACACACACACACATAAACTGAGGAATAAGAAAGGAAACGTTGAAGGCACTTTATGCTAAAAAGGAGAAAGCAATGAAAGAAGAAGTTAATATCGCAAAGTAATCCCGATAGGGATTTAATGTGAGTAATGTTTACATCCTTTATGTGTTTATCAAACATGCTTGTATGAATTATCCGAGAAATTCATGTGTTTGTAATCCTTGATGACGATAGTACTATTATGTGAAAAAATTCATGTGAAGATGATAATGTTATTATACAAGGGATTTTCTCTAATGTCAAGTATTATTCATGATAAACTATGATGAGATAAGTTACGCTATGTGAAGTAAGATGTGTGATTCAGATCATGTTATGCATAGTAATTAAAGCACAAGTGCATTTTTCATAAAAGAAATTACGTCTAGATCTTTCCCATCAGTTTCAGAACAGAATTATGTTCGGTATGTGCCAAGACACTTCTTTTCAGTTAGGTTGTGGGAGACTACCAAGGTAGTCGATGATCAAACCTTCATAATCAGTTATGATTTTGTGAGGCACCTAGGTGACTTGTGATCAAACCTTATAATCTGTTAAGGTACAAGTACCAACTAAACAAGTTATATTGAGCACTCTGGGTAAGACATGTCTATTATGTAATTTGGGCCTAAACTCACGTTTTTAAAAGAAAAACTTGCGGGTGCAAAGATTTCTCACTAAATATTATATATTTATGTTTTCCATATTTTCAAAATTTTAGGTACATGAAACTATATTAACTGAGCTTTTTGAAAGCCTCAGATGGGTGTCTATATATCAATGTTATCGAGTCAAGACATATGGGAACCGTCCTCATCACTGCTAACTGTTGACATTGGAAGGATGGACATTATGGACTTACTACAGACTTCAATTATTATAAATATAAAAAGAATTAAGCCACAAACTTTTACGGTTCTGAAAATGAGAAATAATGAATATTTAATATAATAATAATTGCACCTAAACCCTTGGCAAGGAGAAGCAAACAAGTAACTCACGACCGTGAGTTACCTGCACTGATACCACTTGTAACGTCCCAGTCGTTAGTTACACTTGCTTTCTTCTCCTTGCAAGGGTTTATGTGCTGTGATTAATATTTTAAATGTTCATTATTTCTCATTTTTAGAACTGTCAAAGTTGGTGATATAATTCATTTAATCAGTCTATATCAATCGGGTTTGAGTGTCTATTCAAGATTTAGCAAATGTCCTATATAGGTTTTATTCTGTCAATACTCCCAAAAGCATAGGTATGTTAATGTCCAATTTGTCCATCTCATATGTTAGTTCATCAATTTGATTATTATTTTATTATCAATTATTTTTATTAGTCATGGCCAACGGTTCACAGTGATGAGGCCGCCATTCCCCATAGGTCTTGATTCGATAACATTGGCATGTAGACACCCGTGTCTGAGGCTTCCCGAAAGCTCCTTTCACATAGTTCCAAGTACCTAAAGTTTTGAAAATATGGAAAACAACGAATATATAATATTCAGTGAAAAACCTTTACACACGCAAGTTTTTCTTTTAAAAACGTGAGTTTGGACCCAAATTACATCATAGACCTATCTTACCCCGAGCGTTCAATATAACTGGTTCGATTATAACATAACATGAGGTTTGATCATAGGTCACTTAGGTGCCTCACAAAACCATAACTGATTCTGAAGATTTGATCATGGACTATCTTGGTAGTCTACCACAACCTTAAAAAAGTGCCTTGGCACCAAGCATTTCATGTACCGAACATATTCTGTTTTGAAACTGATGGGGAAGATCTAGATGTAATTCTTTTTCTAAAAAAAGCACTTGTACTTTAATTTCTATGTATAATAACATAAATTGAATTACATATATACTTCACATAGCATAACTTATTTAATCGTGGTTCATCATGAACAATACTTGACATTAGAGAACCTTCCTTGCATAATAATATTATCATATTCACATGAATTTTCTCGCATAATAGTACTATCATCATCATGGATTACAAACACATGAATTACCTCAAATAATTTATACATGCATATTCAAATAACACATGTAAGAGGTATAAAGATCACTCACATTTCCCTAATTGAGATTAATTTGTAATATCAACTCTTTCTTTCCTTCGCTTCTTTCTTCCCTTCGCTTCTTTCTTCGTTAGTACATCAGGCCTTTAACTTTTCCTTCTTGTTCTTAAATTTTTAAAGTGTATAAGGATGATATATTGCTTATTTAGAATTATGACTTAATTTCCTAATAGGTGGATAGCTCACCCTCTCTATGATTTTGGTGCATGGGTATAGAATTCACTCATATAAAGAATGTACTTGATCTTGAAGGGATCAAAGTGACCATAAATTAAAGCATAAAGGCCAAGTAGTAATTGGTAAAAATAGGGAATAGAGAGAGAGAGAGAAGTAGAAGAGAGAGGGAGAAGGGACGGTTGGTGCAAGGAACAATGGAACAAACCTTGGCTATTTATAGACATGTGCATCCAAAAATTTCTTGACAAGTGGCAAGCTCCCACTAGATGTCATAAAACTCAATAAAAGCCTCCCACATTCCCTCTCTTCTTTGCCTCCACATGATATATAGGCTGGCCCACCACAAGGCATCCTTGTATTGTTTTTTTTTTCTTTCGTCTTTTTATCAATTCGTCTTTCAAATTAATTTAAAAAGGCCAAAAGAAATCCAAATAGAGAGTTCTTAATGTTTATGTGAAGCTCTTGAAAAATACTATATCATAGCATTTTGAAAACTCCAAAAATCATTAACAATAAGAAAAGTTAAAACATGCTAAAATAAACACCACTTTTGTTTTAGTTTCTAGAATTGATGGCAATATCATAATGACTTTTTTTTTTTTGTGTCAAACGTGTGAAAACAATAGTACAACGGGCAATATCGAGGAAAAAAATTTGCATCCAATTAAATATTATTTTGAAGATAAGATGGCATCAAACTGTTAAGTGGAGAGAAAAAATCATTTTGATTAGAATCTATAGATGATGATGGCATCACATGTATGAGGTAAATGTAATTTAAAGTCATCATGCCACATGTTGATTTAGATGATGTTCATTTATGTTCAGAGCTTTAAATGTTACGATATACCATTTTACTCTCAAGATAATTTTCTTATAAAGAATTTTAAAATATTTTTGACTCTAAGATATTTTATGGTAAACTACATTGTGAAGGTTTTAAAATGCTTCTTTTATAAGGTTTAGCCTAGATAATTCATAATAATTTCGAGGACTAAATTCTTTTAAAGAGGGTAGATTGTAACGACCTGCAAAATTTACCTACTTGCATTATGACTCTTTTTATTATTAAGTAGAAATATTAAATTATTTTAATGATTAAGTGATGAAAAGAAAAATAATAAATGTAAAATATGTTAATATTTGTAATAGATGACTTTAGTCGTTTATTTTAGTATGTTTTCACTTTTCTTATTATTAATGATTTTTGGAGTTTTCAAAATACTATGATATAGCGCTCTCCAAGAGCTTCGCATAAACACTAAGAACTCTCTATTTGGATTTCTTTTGGCCTTTTGAAATTAAGTTGAAATGCGAGTCGACAAAAAGACGAAAGAAAAAAAAAAAGAAAACAATACATGGATGTCATGTGGTGGGCATGCCTATATATCATGTGGGGCAAAGATGAGAGGGAATGCGGGAGGCTTTTATTGGGTTTTATGACATCTAGTGGGAGCTTGCCACTTATCAAGAAATTTTTGGATGCACATGTCTATAAATAGCCAAGGTTTGTTCTATTGTTCCTTGCACCAACCGTCCCTTCTCCCTCTCTCTTCTACTTCTCTCTCTCTCTCTCTCTCTCTCTCTCTCCTATTCCCTATTTTTACCAATTACTACTTGGCCTTTATGCTTTAATTTATGGTCACTTTGATCCCTTCAAGATCAAGTACATTCTTTATATGAGTGAATTCTATACCCATGCACCAAAATCATAGAGAGGGTGAGCTATCCACCTATTAGGAAATTAAGTCATAATTCTAAATAAGCAATATATCCTCCTTATACACTTTAAAAATTTAAGAACAAGAAGGAAAAGTTAAAGGTATAATGTGCTAACGAAGGAAGAAGCGAAGGAAAGAAAGATTTGATATTAAAAATTAATCTCAATTAGGGATTCAATGTGAGTGATCTTTACACCCTCTTATATGTGTTCATTAAATATGCTTATATGTATTATTTGAGAAAATCCACGTGTTTGTAATATATGATGATAATAATGTCATTATTCAACGAATTTTCTTTAATATCAAGTATTGTTCATGATGAACCACGATGAAAAACGTTATGCTATGTGAAGTATGTATGTGATTTAGTTCATGTTATACGTAGCAATTAAAGCACAAGTGTTTTCAAAAGAAAAGGAATTAAATCTAGATCTTCCCCATCAATTGCATAACAGAATTATATTTAGCATGTGCCAAGACACTTCTTTTCAGTTGGGTTTTGTGAGGCACATAGGTGACCTATGATTAAGCCTCATGTTATGTTATAACCGAACCAATTATATTGAGCGCTCGGGGTAAGACAGGTCTATGATGTAATTCGGATCCAAACTCATGTTTTTAAAAGAAAAACTTGCATGTGTAAAAGTTTTTCACTGAATATTATATATTTATTGTTTTCTATGTTTTCAAAACTTTAGGTCCTTGGAACTATGTGAAAGGAGCTCTCAGGAAGCCTCGGACACGAGTGTCTACATGCCAATGTTATCGAGTCGGGACTTATGGGGAATGGTTGCCTTATCACTGTGAACCGTTGGCTATGACTAATAAGAATAATTGATAATCAAATAATAATCAAATTAACAAACTAACATATGAGGTGGACAAATTAGACATGGACATATCTATGCTTTTGGGAGTATTGACAGAACAGAACATATGCTGGACCTTGGCTAAATCTTGGACATGGGATTTCGAGTGGACTTATTACAGACTTAAAATAATAAATATTGAAATAATAACACCTAAACCCTTGTAAGGAGAAGAAAGCAAGTGCAGCTCACGGCCGAGGCGTTACAAGTGGTATCAGAGCAGGTAACTCATGGCTGGGTCATTACAAATGGTATCAGAGCAATAAGACGGTCCCCTCAATAACATGGCATGCATCTGTCTCAAGATTTCTTGAAGAGCTTTGTAAGTTGTGCTTATGATTTGGGTGAAAATTTATTATTAGTGATAATCATTTTGTGCTTCTTAAGAATGATACATAGTAGCACAACTTGTGAATCATACTAAACTTTTAGGTTTATTATTATAGACTTAAGACATTCATAATAAACTCAAGGCAAAGTATCTTAAAGAAAGAACTTCAGAAAGTTAGTATACCATGGTCTTAATTGCTACATCAAAACCATGTACTACGAGGGTAATAAGTGGGAACTCTCATGAATGAAATTGTATAAGAATAAAGTGTGGTATTTAACTTATTTTGATCTATGTCATGTAACTTTTTTATATAGTAATATAACCCCTCCTTGCTTATCTTAATAATCTTTTGTAATGGTGACCATAATGAAGTAATGAAATGTGTATGAATGATGTTATTGTATTGTATATCCTTGGAAAAGAGCTACTGAAGATGTTTAATATCTATATTGATTCATAGTTGAAACACAAAATTGAAAGAACTATACTATAGTTGTTTCAATTAAAAAGTATCGATACTTATGCTAGTATCAATAAAACAGAGAGTTATATAACCAACTAAAAGTATCGATACACCTTTCAGTACTGATAAAATAGAGAGTTATATGGTCAACTAAACCGATACACTTTCCAGTACCGATAAAACAGAAAGTTATTTATATAACTGAAAGTATTGATATTGTTGTTAGTATCGATATAAATGAAAGAAGAAGGAGAATATGACTAAGTGTTGGATAAACCTATCTTTAAAAAGGGAAATTTAGAAGAGAAATGATCAAATAAGCAAAATTTAAGAGAATACTTTACTGGAATCGTTGAATTTTCTGAGATTTGCATTAGAATTAATGGTGAAATTATTTTTGAAATAATTCTAAATTTTCAAAGCATGTAGAGTTAACTTTTATTGAGTCAAAAATATTTGAAGACGGTACCTTTCATGGAATATTTGTGACATTCAAGAATATTCAAATTAAATTTGATCTTTCAAGATCTTTCACCAAATATTTTGTGGTTTATCCTTAATAAAAATAAGGTTTCTCTTATTTTTCTTCCCTAGTACATGTTCACACATTGTTACAGTGAGGTATTACTCTATTAAACAAATACTAGGTTTCAATGATGTTTAAAATGAGTGAAAGTTACAAAAACCAATATCATGAGTCAAAGGGTGCTAATAGCTTGGCATTATGTCAAGTTTGGCTATAGTAATAGAAAGAAAAATTATTTATCAAGTGAAAGTGCAAAAGAAAATAATATGGAGGTTGGAATTTTATTAAGATTACAATTCACTTCTTATGTCATGTTCATCTTTGCTTACTAAATTATCATGAAAGAATTTAAATTATCCTATGTGTTTTGGAAGATTAATAACGGGTCATCAAACTTATTTTGGCAAGTTAATATATATTTTCTTTAACGTAAGTAGATGATAATTGAGCCTCAGAAGTTTGGAGAGTATTTTAAATATACAAAGTTTTATAAATGTTCTAATGCTCTCTAGCTTGTAAATATTAAGAAATTTGGATACAAGATAGTTTAAACACTATTTTTGTAAATTTCATAAGAGTAACTTTAGTTCAAAGAATTTTGATTTGGTCCCCAGTATTGATGGCAATATCATAAAAATTTACCAATTTTTGGGAATCAACTTCTTTGACGTGTCAAGCTTATAATACTATAAAGGGGTAATATCAAGAAGAAAGGTGATCTAATTAAATATTGGTTTGAAGTTAAGATGATATTAAGCCCCAAGTTTAAGAAAAATTATTCAGATTAGAATCTATAGAAGATGGTGACATCACATGTATAAGTTAGATGTAATCTAAAGTCGTCATGCCATGTGTTGATTTGAATGATATGAATTTTGTTCAAAACCTTGGATATTATGATATACCATTTTCACTCCTAGATAGTTTTCTCACCATATGTGTTGAGATATTTATGATATTCATTACTCAATGATATTTTATGTACATGGTAAAATATGTTCTAAATGCTTCTTTTGTAAGATTTAGCTTAAATATTTCATGGTAATTTCGAGGACGAAATTATTTTAAGGGGGTAATTTGTAACGACCTGTCAAAAATTACCAGTATGCTTAGTCATATTCGGACAAGTATGCTTCACCATCATTTGGATATGTATGTGAACGAATATATATGATTAGGATAAAATAAGCCTCGTCATCAAGGCTAGGAAAATATTCCCCAAGATTTGCCAAAGATTGGCCAAAGATATGCAAAGATTTGCTTGTCATCATAAAAAATATACACAATGATTGCAAAGATATCGCCAAAGATTTACTTGTCGTCATCAAAAATATATGCAATAATTTCCAAAGATTTTGCTTGGCCCCACGAGTTGGCCCCTCAATGTGGCTATAAATAGGCAAATGTTGTTTTATTCGCGCCATCCTTTCCTCTCTCTCTTCCTCTAACTCTCTCTCATCCTTCTGCATACTCTATGTCTATTTTACAAGAAACAAAAAGATAAATCATGCAAAAGGAAATCCTAATTTCCAAATAAACAATAGATTTTCTTTATACACACACTTAAACTGAGGAGTAAGAAAGAAAAGTTAAAGGCCTGATGCGCCAACGAAGTAGAAAGCGAGGAAATAAGAATTTAACAATGCAAAGTAATCCCAATTAGGGATTTAATGTGAATGATCTTTACACCTCTTATATGTGTTATTTGAATATCCTTGTATAAATTATTTGAGGTAATTCATGTGTTTGTAATCCATAATGATGATACTACTATTATGTGTGAAAATTCATGTGAATATGATAATGTTATTATGCAATGAATGTTCTCTAATATCAAGTATTGTTCATGATAAATCACGATTAAATAAGCTATGCTATATGAAGTATATATGTAATTCAATTCATATTATTATACATAGAAATTGAAGTACAAGTGCCTTTTTCAAAAAATGAATTACATCTAGATCTTTTCCATCAGTTTCAAAACAGAATTATGTTCAGTACATGAAATGTTTGATGCCAATGCACTTCTTTAAGGTTGTAGGAGACTACCAATATAGTTTATGATCAAACCCTTAGAATCAGTTATAGTTTTGTGAGGCCCCTGGGTGACTTATGATCAAACCTCATGTAATGTTACAACCGAACCACTTATATTGAGTGCTCGGGATAAGACATGTCTATAATGTAATTCGGGCCCAAACTTACGTTTTTAAAAGAAAAACCTACATGTGTAAAAGTTTCTCACTGAATATTATATATTCATTGTTTTTCATGTTTTCAAAACTTTAGGTACGTGGAACTACGTGAAAGGAGCTCTCAAGAAGCCTCTGACACGGGTGTCTACATGCCAATGTTATCGAGTCAAGACCTATGGGGAATGACCGCCTCATCACTGCAAACCGTTAGCTATGACTAATAAGAATAATTGATAATAAAATAATAATCAAATTAACGAACTAATATATGAGATACACAAATTGGACATGGACATATCTATGCATTTGGGAGTATTGACAGAACAGAACCTATACAGAACTTTTGCTAAATCTTGAATGGACACTTAAAGCCGATTGATATAGACTGATTAAATAAATTAAGTCACAAACTTTGACAGTTCTAAAAATGAGAAATAATGAACATTTAAAATAATAATCACAACACCTAAACCCTTGCAAGGATAAGAAAGCAAGTGCAACTCACGGCCGGGGCGTAAACACCCGTGTCCGAGGCTTTCAAATAGCTCTGTTCACATAGTTCCAAGTACCTAAAATTTGGAAAACATGAAAAACATGAATATATAATATTCAGTGAGAAATCTTTACACATTCAAGTTTTTCTTTTAAAAACGTGAGTTTGGGCTCGAATTACATCATAGACATGTCTTACACCGAGTGCTCAATATAACTGGTTTGGTTATAAATATTCATTATTTCTCATTTTTAGAACTATCAAAGTTAGTGACTTAATTCATTTAATCAGTCTATATCTATCGGGTTTGAGTGTCCATTCAAGATTTAGCAAAAGTCTTGTATAGGTTTTGTTCTGTTAATACTCCTAAAAGTATAGGTATATCCATGTCCAATTTGTCCATCTCATATGTTAGTTTGTCAATTTGATTATTATTTTATTATCAATTATTCTTATTAGGCATGGCCAATGATTCACAGTGATGAGGCGGCCATTTCTCATAGGCCCTGACTCAATAACATTGGCATGTAGACACATGTGTCCGAGGCTTCTCGAGAGCTCCTTTCACATAGTTCCAAGTACCTAAAGTTTTGAAAACATGAAAAACAATGAATAGATAATATTCAGTGAAAAATCTTTACACATGCAAGTTTTTATTTTAAAAACGTGAGTTTGGGTCCGAATTACATCATAGACATGTCTTACCCTAAACGCTTAATATAACTAGTTTGGTTATAACATAACATGAGGTTTGATATAGGTCACTTAGGTGCGTCACAAAACCATAACTGATTATGAAGGTTTGATCATCGACTACCAGCTCATTTCACATAGTTCACGCACCTAAAGTTTTGAAAATATGGAAAACAATGAATATATAATATTCAGTGAGAAACATTTACACATGCAAGTTTTTCTTTTAAAAACATGTGTTTGGACTCGAATTACATCATAGATCTGTCTTACCCCGAGCGCTCAATATAACTAGTTCGGTTATAACATAATATGATGTTTGATCATAGGTCACCTAGGTGCCTCACAAAACCCAACTGAAAAGAAGTGCCTTGGCACATACCGAACATAATTCTGCTCTGAAACCGATGGGGAAGATCTAGATGTAATTTCTTTTCTGAAAAATGCACTTGTGCAATTCGGGCTCAAACTCACGTTTTTAAAGAAAAACTTGCATGTGTAATGGTTTCTCACTGAATATTATATATTCACCGTTTTCCATGTTTTCAAAACTTTAGGTACTTGAAACTATGTGAAAGGAGCTCTTGGGAAGCCTCGGATACGAGTTTCTACATGCCATTGTTATCGAGTCAGAACCTATGGGAAATGACCGCCTCATCATTGTGAACCGTTGGTCATGACTAATAAGAATAATTGATAATAAAATAATAATCAAATTAACAAACTAACATATGAGATGGACAAATTGGACATGGGCATACCTATGCTTTTGGGAGTATTGACAGAACAGAATTTCTGCTAGACCTTAGCTAAATCTTGGACAGGATGTTTCAAGTGGACTTATTGCAGACTTAAAATAATAAATATTGAAATAATAACACTTAAACCCTTGAACTATTAAAGTTGGTGACTTAATCCATTTTATATTTACAATTGAAGTGTGTATTAAATCCATGTCACAGAGCTTCAGTGTTCGTCTAAGATTTAGCGAAGGTCATGTATAGGTTCTGTTTTAATTCATGTGTTTGTAATCTATGATGATGATAGTACTATTATGTGAGAAAATTCATGTGAATATGGTAATGTTATTATGCAAGGAATGTTCTCTAATGTCAAGTATTGCTCATGATGAACTACGATTAAATAAGTTATGTTATATGAAGTATATATGTAATTCAATTCATGTTATTATACATAGAAATTAAAGCACAAGTGCTTTTTTCAGAAAATGAATTACATTCAATTGGCAAGAGAAATTGGGGGCATTTTTGGCATAACAAAGGAAACCCATTTGGCATTTTAAAAAAATAATTATTTTAATATTTTTTCTAAAAAAAAAAAATAGGGGAGGGGGCTCTCCTTTAGGCTGCCCTTTTGGTTGGGGCGCGGGTAGTCTCAAGGCTGCCATTTCAGGCCGCCTTTTTGGGGGTGGGAGTCTCCTGCGTGCTGCCATTTCTGGCAGCCAAAAATGGCAGCACGCAGGAGGTCGGAAAATGGCAGTAAAAAGCTGCCATTTTCAGCAGTTTTTTTATATGCCAAATATATTTTTTTTTTGTTATAATGCCTTCAACTTTCTCTTGCCAATTAGACGTTTAAAGGTGCAAATGAATGTTTTCCATTAATAGGGAAGTAAATGAAGATTTGTTTAAAGGTTGAGGACCCCCACAAGGAGAAATAAATATTAGGGACCTGATGTATTAATTATTGAAAGGTTGAGGACATTAAGTGTAAGTTACTCAAACAAAATATATGCTGTGTTTTTTAGATATTGAGTGAGTCGATTGTACAATAATCTGATTATTATCAATCCCGTTATGGCCTTTCAATGAGTGACACTTCTCGTTCTATGTATGTTTATAGATGTAAATTTACGTGTTTAAATATCTATTTATCCACATAAGACGGAAGATGTTTAAAATTTTTTTATCTGAATAATATGTGATCCAAACCGTTCAAACATCATTCTTTCTAAAGAGATATATCAGACTCTATTTTTAGAGTCTAATCTCTCACGTATCACAAATCTAACAAAAATAGTCACACATTACAAAAACAACCCCATAATCTAGGGCTGCTTTTGTGTCACGGGAGAAATCACACTTCATGTGAGAAATCCAATACGGCTATAGAGCCTTGTCTATCTCCTGTTAAAGAGCCTTGTGGCTTACGTTACGAAAATCTAACAAAAGTGGCCACACCAACAAGGGGTCGCTTTTGTTAAATTTCCACCACTTAAACTATCTATCTCTTTAGTAGGAGTTTTATCTATCTCTTTAATAAATTTCGTGATAAATCACTACCCATTTTTAAAGCTTGATTATCTCTTTTTAGAAAATTTCGTTCAAACATTGGGTCACCCATTTTCCGGTCCAATCGTCTAGCCCTGTTAGGTTACTGTACAACCATTTGAAGTCATGGTCTCTTTCTTGACTTGACCCCATCGACTTCCAAAATTTTCATCGTACATATTCTACACTGCGAAGCAAAATACTCAGAAATCGACGTGAAAATACGCAAAAGAATGTGCTGCTGCGGGATGCCTTTGGCATTGTTGTTTGCATTTTTCATTTGTTTCGCTCAAGCAGATCAGCATCTAAGCACCAAAGAATGCGAAAATCTGGGTTTCACGGGTCTTGCTCTGTGCTCCGATTGTCACACTTTCGCTGAATACATCAAAGATCAAGGTATCTTTAATTCAGTTTTATTTATCTATCTATAAGGTTGATTTAGTTTCTGCGTTTTGCGTAGGATGAAGGATTTTCTCCAAATTGTGTTTGTGTGCGTTGTTTCTCTTGTTTTCTTGATTTATTTATTTCCATAAAACATTCTTTTTGGATCCTGAAGATATGCATAGAATAGAAGTGCCTAAGGTATAATGAATTACTCAAATTGTCTGATTGCGTTCTTCACAATTGTGGACTTGGACATATAATAATTAATGATAGAGGCATATAGCCATGAAACGTTTTTTTTTTTTTTTTTTTTTTTTTTGGATTTTTTTTTCAACGCAAGTAATAATTTTTTTCTTTACTGGTTGTGCTTATTTTCTGCTCTTACTTAGAGATGTGTACTTTTCCAGAGAATGCGCACTTGTCTTTGTTTAAGGGTAACATATAGAACGAAGTTTCACTGTCTAAACGGATGGTACTTTTGTTCATTTTACTGAAAATGGTGTGCGTTCTCCTGTGCATATGCAGTAACTGTTTGTCTAATTACATTATTTGTAAAGATTTATTCTTTTTCTGCAATAGTATGTAACAAATTAGTTATGCTTATGTTTTATTGTCAATACTGGGGTCATTCATAATTCTGAATTTGGGTGGATAAACTTATTGAAGTTAGATAATTGTTATTGTGAATAGTTCATTTGCTAATTTTATGGAAATTCTGTGGTAGTCACATGAAAGTTTCAGGTAGTTGTATACTTACCTAGAAGGGAAACTACATTACAGTTGATGAGAGATTAGTCTGAGATTTAATGGCAAACCAAATGGGGATGAGAACCATGAAAAGAATTTTGACCTTTCAGTGTACCCGCAGATATATAGGGATTAAGGACCAATTGAGCATTGTAAATTTTTTTTCAATCTTCATACGAGATTTGTTATGTTTAATAACTGTTCATGTACTTAAGCTCCAATTCAGAAACCTGCCTAAACTGTTTCATATGAACACTTTGGTGACGTGGGTAATTGTGACTGGAAGGAGGACTATCTTTGTTGTCTAATTGTGTTGGAGATGTAGTGATTCACTATTATGTCTAGTAAGTTAATTATCTATCCTATGATACAGAGTTCGAATTTTTATGGTTTGAATTGCACAAGACTGCCTTATTGGAAGCCTTTCTGTCAGTAGGATCAATTTCTACAGTTGCATGATAGACATTTGCCTTATTTGGGAAGGGGAAGACGGGAAGTGGAGGTTGGGAGGTGAATTGTTTTCCCGAGAAGTGCCACTGCACAAAGCTTCTTTCTTCACTATGGACGCAACTGCTGGAAGAAATCACTGGAAAGACTGCACATCTATGGTTCTGTTTGCCCAGAACATACTGAGAAGAGACCATGAGCTAACAGAGTTCGATCTAAAACACTTGTCTTTATTTTATTAAAGTTTAAACATAAGAGTCCATTTTCTCTGGATGGACTTGACTTCCTCGGAGTTGTGAGAAATTTAGAAGGAATGAAGTGAATTAGAAATCACAATTGGACCAGGCTCATTTGAAGAAAGTTGGGGATTTCAGATCGTGTTTATAAGAGGTCTGTGTTTATTCTCATTTTAATGCAAGGGCAATTCCAAGAAAGTAGAAGAATAGTTGTTTTTTTAAGTTGTCTTCTCCTCTCCTAAAATAGTTGTTTGTCTATCTCTTAGTTTTCTGACAGCTTTGTTAAACTTTAGCCCGCGTTTCTATTTTAAGATAGGAATGGAATGAGTTGAAATAAGCGGCGAAGATCTGTGTACTACATGTAATTGTAGGCCCTATGGAATATATGGATGTGATTTGTTTGACCTACTTTTATTTTCAAATAGAAATAGAAGGTTAACAGGGGCTTAATTTTCTTGCTCATTTATTTATATTGATTGCCAAGTTTCATTGTTAAGGCTCTATGTCTGCTAGTTGAATATTTGGTCTTATTCTAAGATCATAGCGTGTTTGCCTATTAGAATTAAAAGGATTTAAGTCATAACATGCTGTGCATTTTCCTTAAGTTGCAAATACGTTGAACTAATAAAGATGGAGAAAAAAAGTTATGTATGGGGATGAATTTATCCTTGATAGTAGAGTTTCGCTTGGTTATTATATTCAGTTTCCATAAGCTGAAGATTTTGTAAGACCGCATGTGAGTACCCTGGAATTTGGCTAACTTCTGAAAATTTGTTGGCTTATAGCTGGGGATGGTAAGATAATATGATGTTACTGATTTTACTTCAATAATATGGAGATGCAGCTTAAAGGAAGCATTTCCTCTTCTTTTCATGCTAGCAAGGCCAAAAAAGTTTTGAGGCAGTGTTACAGTTCTAAGTATTAACTTGGTTATGATGTTCAAATGTAATGGGCTTTACATGGTAAATAAGTACAGTCTCCAAGGTAGTGGTCCTATTGTATATTTGATGTATGGTATGGAAGGCAAGTGGCAACATAATTTTTGGTTGCATTTCCTATGTTACTTGTTATGAGACAGAATGTAGCTTCTCTGTGGAAGGCAATTTGGAAAAGTTCATGGAGGTATTCTTTCTGTTGGCAGAATTGCTAGGGAGACCATTTGATGGGCCTCTATAAGATTTATGTAAGACCATAAAAGGAAGAAGAAAGGGAATGGCTGCAGTTTATGGGGTAAGATTCAAGTGATTTGATTTACATACAGGAGATGAAAGAGGAAACAAGATCTATAGCAAGACTAAAAATTCTCAAAGAAATACATGGAAAACCATCACCTTCATGGATCTCTCCAATTGTTCGTCATATAATGATGGCCAAAATTCCCGATTTTTCTGAACTTGTAGCTGTGCGCAAATGGCATGAAAATTTCCTGTCCCACAAATCTGCAGAGCAGGATGTATGATGTATCAAGGGTTCTTTGCCCATCTTCGATCCATGCAATTCTAAATTAGATGATGTAAAATAAATGTTAAAAAAATTTGAAAAAAATTTAAAAAACATAGATATAGTAAATGGTAAAACTGAGCACGAGGCAGATCCATCTTAATCTGAGTTGAACCTCAGTCCATCCTGCCGTGCAATAGGCTGGTCACATAGGAAAGCATGGTTGATCTGTTTCAAATCCATTCATTGCCATCCCTATTTTTATAGACGCATAAACATTGAACTTGGATGTTGAAATGGAGATTTTTCAAGAGAGAAATGTATGAAACGTGTACACTGATTGAACTGCCTAAAGATGCATGAAGAGGTCAACAAGGATAGTGTCTATGTTTCAAATTAAAATGGGAATTCTTATGTATAACTCGAGTATTCTTAAACATGATTGTACATGATACACTAAACAAAAACAGAAAAAATAGTTAAACAACTTTTTTCTGTTCTTATATCACCTGTGAAAATGTTATTATTCTTTTACACATGTTTATGCTATATCAAGCATTTATCAATTTCCCATTTCTGCAGAGCTAGTGTCTGATTGTTTGAAGTGTTGCACTGAGGATTCTGATGATGCCACAAGCAAGGTATAATTACTCATTCATGATAATTGTTTTGTGATATCTTAGGTCCAAATTTTGTGCTATGGTTGGAATTCATGATAACATACTTGATGAGATTGAGAGGTTCTATGCAAGCAGTATTTACACTTCCATATTTCATCTATGATGTAGGAGCAAGACTAACTTTAAACACGATAAGGTCGGAAGGAACAGGAAATATTCAGTTACAGAGGCCTCTCCCCAACCAAAAAGGAAAAAAAGAGAGGGAAAAAAAACAAAGAATAGAATAATAAACTGTTCCCTCTACCCAAATTCCAATCTATCTGCAATTGTGCACAACTCACAGCATGGGCGGAGTTTAATTGGTCTACATTACATTATTGCTGTCGTCATCTGAACTGGAAGATTGAACGCATCTTAAAAATGGAAAGCATATTAAAGAAGGTCATGGTTGGAGGGTCAGAAGGAGTTACCTTGGGAGGGATGAGAGAATACGCCCATGCACAAATTAAGGAGTTCAAGTGATATTTGCCATTCTGTATTTAGTATTTGATATTAGTTAGATTTTCATCTTGAACTAAAGATGTTGAATCTGATGGTAGACAGGAACTACCTTATGTATGTGTCAGTCTTCAGTTTTTCTCGTCCTTGCTTCTCTTCTCCTTGCGATGCTGTTTACTTTTGCTCAGAATCAGTTGCTTCTGTTGGCTAAACATATTTGGGGGGCTTTATTCGATCAATATACCACATCCTACACTTATCAAAACTGAGCTGCATCTCGCTTTCCTCTATAGTCTGTTTTATAGTAAAGAGTTCTTATTTTATTTTTGTTTTTTAATTATACATTGACCTATTTACATCGTGCTATTATGCAATATTACTAGGTCCTTTTTTTTTTTTTAGGGGGGGGGGGTTGGTTGTGGTTGTGTGGGAGGATTATCTTTATTATAAACATCAGTTTATACGTTAATATAGTGAAGACTTAATACTTCCTCTCTTCTTTTGTACGCATTGACCTTTCTCATCAGGGTACACCGATCTAATAGAATCTGTGGAGTATTTTCTGCTACTCCCTCTATTGCCTTACTCTATTTTATGTGATTTTGGGTCCACTGATTCTTCTGTGCACCACACCACCATTAGTGGGAGTCTCATTGCTGACTTGTTATATGCAGCCAAAAAGTCTTGATTGGTTATTGTGGATTTGTCTTCAATAGCATCACTTTGGTCAATCAGTTCATTTCTTACAGAAGTGTTAGCGGTTTAAAATGCAAATTTATCCCAACATTCTCGTATCTGCAACAATCTGTTGCCTAAAATTACACTTCCTTTGCAGATTGCTTACTTTGATAAACATATTTTCTCTTTTTGTTTTGGACGTGATCCTTATGTTGGACCAAAAATGTCTGTGCAGCTTGTATTAGAGTTGTAGTTGATATGTTTATTTGGTCAAAATACTTTATTTGTCAAGTTCTGTGACTGATATATTGACTTCAACTAGAGGATTAAAGAATATATTTCCAATCTGAATGTGGTTGAAGGTTATATATTCTGGCGCAATTTTAGAGGTTTGCATGAGGAAATTGGTCTTTTATCCTGAAATCGTCAGTTTTATTGAGGAAGATAAGGACAAATTTCCTGCTGTGAAAGTTCAGTATGCCTTTAATTCTCCACCAAAGTTGATTATGTTGGATGATCATGAACAGATCAAGGAAACCATCAGGTTAGCTTATTTCTATAAATTGTTTGAATTGCATATTCCAAAACGGGTGAATGACATATAGGGGTTTCTACAACTTGGATCTAAATGGATCTTAGAAATCCATATAACTTCAGGTGGCACTAATTAAGCTTTTAATGGATTCAATTAATATCTTGGATTCAATTAATATCTAGTGCCATCAATTTATATTTAATGAATTCCATAAAAATCTTGTGTCCTGAATCACCTATGGGTTTCTTTAAGTGATAGATGTTTGTAGATTTTAAGTTTAAGATATAAAACACCCTTTACCCGATCCACCTCACACCATTGAATTCCAATGGATTTCATGAAATTCTGTTTAACTCCACATTATCAATGTGATTTCATAATCCGTTAAAATCCAATTGAGGAGCCCCTTCTAAATAAGATGGACTAGACCCTGGTAGATGGTATTAAGGAAGATTAGGAAGCTAAAATAATTACCATTGTACTTTTCAGTAATGTCAAAATATCAATTACCAGGCCTCTTGTAATGGAAATTTCTTTTGTTAAATAGATTAGCTTGATCATTATTTGGAAAACGCAAGGGAAGGCAGATTTTGCTTCCAACTTGTTATGTTGCTTAATACTGATCTCTTTATATTTTCGTTCCACGTTCTTCTGCAGAGTTGATAATTGGAAAAGAGAACACATTATACAGTTTCTGAGGGAGAAGCTTAAGCTATCATCAGACATCTAACAGTCATGAAACATCTAAGATTCGAAGGCCACAGCTCTTGTTCTTGGTTAGTTTGTCTGCTTACGTGCTTAATTGTCATCTATGAGAAAAGATGTTCACAAAAACAAAGTTAAAGGAGATGCTTCCAAGATCAGTTATACTGTCTCATGAAGTCGTTAGTTATTCTTATTTTATGTTACACAGACTTGCTGAGTTCAGAATAACTATGTGCTATTTTTGAGACTGCAAAGTTCAATGTTAAACAAAAGGCTTAGAATTCTATTTATTATTCTTTCCTTCTTGTTCTGCTAAATTATTTATGTGGTTTCAATCCTGTTAGGTAAACATGGGGCGCGTCAAGTTTATGTAAGATTGGCATAAATTATACCTTGGTAATGGCTACCATGCTTATCCTAACAAAAACGGCGATTATAACAAGAAATGACTGGCCTATATATTTTTTTGCCTTTGTTATGAAGAATGATTCGTTTATCTATGTTAGTGAAATATTAGAATATCTTCCTTGACTGTTCATTCCGACTTGTAGATCGGAGAGAACATCTGTTTTAATGGGCAAAAGAATCAGGGTATTTCTGTGCATTTTTCTGTTTGTTACCATGAGCGCTGTTGAAGCTCTCTCTGCCAAGCAAGCTCCTCGTCTTTCCTGTAAAAGTTCAAAGAGAAATCTCAAGGATTTTCTGGCTATGAAAATATTGAGAGATCGATGCTTCGATTCAACAGTTCATTGAATGCGTAAGGCTCATGCTGGTGATGTAACAGTTGTGTTTCTGGGGGTCTATGAATTATGCCTTGATTTATGCAGTTTATGTGAAACTTGCAGTGTCTTTATGGGTTCCGGTGGTACTTCGTCTGTGTTTTGGTTTATTTGGTACCATTAGAACCTGAAATATCAACTTGGAAACTAAACTACGTCGGATGCGGTATCGTTGCACGATAGACAGGTCAAATTGGAAGTTTTAGCGAATGTACGCTTTGTATTTTCAATTTCTTTTTCTTATCTAGATTTGTGGGTTGGCAATAAGTTAAGACAAGAAAACAATAATTTGTTTTCTGTGTGTTTTAACGAAGACATCATTATCAGTGTTGATAAATTAAGTACGTGTTTTTTAGCCTTCGTGGAAACCTTATGATACAGCTAATTCACTAGCATCTCCAATGGAACATGGATTTGAGAAAAATTAATGCCACATTAACTTGATCTGGCATGTAAAAAAGTAGAGGATGTCTGTTATGTGTGGTAAACATCATCTTTTCAATCCATGGTCCGAAAAGATTGAAGTAAGCATATTTATGAGGCGAGGCATAAGCCTCGAGATGATTAAAGCACAAGTCTCTCCACACAACTAAAAAGAAATATTCAAAATATTATAAAATAAAATAAGACAGCAAGTTTCATTTTAAATAGTGATGTAATACAATATCAACATATTATCATTCTCTTCAAATCATTTTTAACGACTGTTATTATGTCACATTATGTTTAGTATCGACACCAGATGTCTAGTATTAAAAATTCCAATTAAAAAGCTTATTGACGTGTTAAATGTGGTTTTACACATTTTGGTCAACGGAATGTAAATCAACAAAGTTGTATTGTACTTTTTTTAATCTTGTATCAACTCAGCCTAAACTTAAGTACTCAAAGTTTGTCAACTTTTTAACTTCTTTGGCTTATTTAGTGGTGGTGGTGTTGGTGTTGGTGTTATTATTATTACTAGTTACATTACTCATGTATTGTACAGGTAAAAAAATTATTAAAATATATTATTAGATAATTGTATAATAAATTTACAACATTTACACTTTCGTGGAAAATATAAAAACAGAAGTATACATTACTTAAATTAATAAGATCAATTGACTTAGTAATCGTAAAATTCAAAAATAAAAAAAACTTATTAAAATATATTATTAGATAGTACAATATTTACACTTCTGTAGAAAATATAAAAACAGAAGTATACATTACTTAAATCAATAAGATCAATTGACTTAGTAATTGTGAAATTCAATATCGTTTAGAAGACAATCTAAATTGTTATATCTAATCTCTCGCACATATGCAATAAGTTCAATAACAAATGTACAATATTATCAAGTTTAAATTTGTCATCTCTATAATTATCAAACGTTCTGGTCGGATATGCTTCCCCTATTATCTAACATGTACCCATTTGAATCGAGTACGAGGCAAGGTGATTTAAGTCGGATAGGTAAAAAATACATGTTACTGGCCGCATTTTCAAAAATCTTTAAAAAATGTAAAATGCAAAAAAAAAAAAAAATCAAATAACATTAAACTCACCGACACTCAAGACGAAGATGCTGAACGAACGAATTAAGAGGGATTAGAGTTTGTTTTAAAATTGTTTTTTCAAATTTGATATGTTAATTTATTAGTGAAAATGTTTAACAAAAAGAAGATGTGTTAAGTGGTTAAGGCTTAAATCTTAAATTCAATTGCCGTAAGTTCAAATCTTTTGTAAGTCATTTCACCAATTTTTTTTTTTGGTTAAAAAAAAAAAAGAACAATTACCGTAAGATTTACCAAAAAAAAAAAATACAGAAAAATCGCGGTACAAAAGACACCTAGACTTAGTTCACTAATTAATATATATAGATAGATATATAGATATAGATAAATATTGACATAGATTACTACAAACTTAATTAATAATTTATAGATATAGATTACTACAAACGGAAGGTAGGGAAGGAGGTTGAACATTTAATCAAGGGTTTGAGAACTAACTAAGATGCTACTTGACCACATTAGTTTTAGCGTGATTATCTTTTTATTTGCTTTATAATTCGACATTTGTGTTTTATTTTATTTCATTCTCATTATTATAAGGAAAAATAAATATTGTTAAAGCGAATAGGAAAAATAGTTTGTGGCAAAACTGCATTTTAGTTATTAACGAATGTTGTTAACGATAACATGCACTACAGAAAAATTTTGTAGTGAAACCACAATTTAAACCAAACCAAACCAAAATGATTCATTTTCATTTAAGCGGAGCTATAAATTATACGCTGAGGGGCCAAAAGAAATACTAAAGTCACGTGTAAATTGTTTTTTAATATAAAAGTCATGTATAAATTTAGCGCCAAGCTTATCTTTGAATATTTTTATATGTCAATATTTAGACCACAAAATGATCATAAGTATATTAACAAATTAAATATGTCAATCTAGGTTCGAGCGTGGAGATGATTTGACTTTTAAATTTTTCTTCTGGTATTCTCATGTATTCAAACTCATCGATAAGAAAATTAAGAAAATGTAATGTAAATATATAATAATATATACTATTCCATATAATTTGTTTTCTCTTATAGCAATATATATACACATGTATATTAACTGGTAGGATATATATATATATATATATATGTACTTGTATTATTACAATTCATATTGTAATTGTACTTTAAAAACAACTTATTTTCGTTAAAAAAAAAATATTGTAAAACGGATTACTTACAAATAGCATTTTCCTTCCACCTAACTCTAAACTCAATTTTGAGTTTTTTCTCCCTCATACTAAGTGCTCGTAGCAAATTGTATTGAATAATATTTACGTGAATAAATTTCTAGTACCTATATGGGTGTTAGAAAATTTTCAATGTTTACACACGACACATTTCATAGGATTATATTATATTACCTTTAAATCAATAAAAATAGTCCTTTTCAAGAACTTTCTAGAAGTTTTGCTAAAAAACTTTTCATTTCCCACTGATGTGGCATGTATGGATATATACTATCTCAATTTGAAATACACATTACTGTGATTTGAAATACACATGGGTTGCATCTATATACGTCATATGGATAAGAAGTTTCTTAACCTAACTTCCGAGAAGGTTTTGAAAAATTTCCTTAATAGCAATCACTTAAGACTGTGATAAAAGTTCAAGGAGCACAAATTATCGTGGTTGAAATTGAATACCATGTCTATGAAAGGGGAGAATTCGAAAAGTTACTGGCCACTGAATAAGATTAATTAATTTTCAAAAGAAAATTAGCAAAGTGTTTGGCAACTTATGGGATTATTTATTTAGATTATAATCTGCCACGACATCATTTCATTATTTTCATTTTTTTCAAAAAGTCAAGTCGTAATATTTTACTTTTACAAAAAGCAACTAATAAAATGATGCTACGTAACAGATTATAAACTAATTTATAATCTACATAGTTCACCTAATTTGAAGCTCAAAGTTTTGTGTGTGATTTTTTTCTTAATACATAATAGAGATTTCTTTATTCCCCTATGCTTGATTATATAAATACATGATACACTAAAAATTAGCACAAATAATCATCTAAGAATCCATACTAATCTATCAATAATTGCAACGGTTAACTCTTTGTGAGAGAACCTAAATTACAGTAATGGACGTCTAGTATAAATGTTAAAAGAAGAATAATGAAGATAAAGAAAATTAAAAAGAAAATTATAGGTAAAATATTTACATATCCTTTATATTAACTTAAGTTCATGTTTGCCATGTCATTTGCATAAACTAATATAATGTCAATATATGGACATTTTGAAAATGTTAATAACTAACTTCTAATTGTTTGCCAGGTATAAAAAGAATTAAATTATTGATATATTTTTGTATAAAACCCTATTTGAAAACTTAGGTTGCGTTCTTTTCTTAATTCAATTTTCTATTTTTCAGTTTTTAATTCATTTTCAATTTTCTATTTTGAGTGCTTGTTTTCAGATTCCTAAAAATGCGTTTACTTTATTATTTTGGAAAACTGTTTTAAGAAACACAAAATTGGAAAAGATATTCTTCTTAACATTTTAAGAATTTATTTGCTAGTTAAGTAAATTATATAATTTCTTTTAAGTAAATTAAATAATTTTATTCTTTCTTTAAAAAAAATATTTTGTTCTAATGTATCATTACCAAGATTAAAATATGAAATTTTGCTATGTAGCTTGTTATGAGGAAAAAATAAATTAGAGGAGAGAGAAAGAAATAACATTTGGGTGAAGGGACGAAGGAGAGATGAGAGAGTAGTCGTAATTTAGGTGCATCATTAGAACAAAGAAATTAGAGGAGAGAGAAAGAAAATAAGCAGACGATGGAGAGAAGCAGCATTGCAGTAGTCGTAATTGATTCGTGGACGGAGAGATGAAAGGTTGTAAAATTAGAAGAGAGAGAAATTAGAATTCCCAAAAGAAAGCATTTTCTGTGTTTTTAATTAAGTACCGTGTTTTGCTTAAAAACTCTTAAAACGACGTTTTATTATTTTCTGTTTTCTTTGTTAAAAAGTTCATTTTTTTCAAAATTCGTCTTTGAAAATATGAAAATAATGCATTTTCAGTATTTTAAAAAATTGAAAACTAACAGCGGTCTCAAAACAGTAAATATTAATGTACAAAAATTCACGTATATGTGACGAAATTATCTTCTCTTTGGGAATTCAGGTACGTAACAATGCATGAAATTGGGTAAATTAAGTGGGCTGAAATTAAATTAGTTAATTGGGCTTTGAGGTTTAATCGTTAAGGGTAATATAGAGAAATGGGCTTCAAATACTAGGCCTCCTTTGATCCATTTTTCATCTCCCATTAATTAATAATTAAACCCCCTTTCTTCTCCACCCGCCTCCTCCTTGGCTTCTTCTGCAATCTCCATCCGGCTGCAATTTTGAAGGAAAAAAATTTGAGTTTCAAAAAATTTTGCAGGGACGACCACCATTTCGGAGACCGACTTTTCCGGGGCGATAGCCCCCTCATGCTCCCGCTTTCCCTCCGCCCCTTATTTTGGTTTAAATTTGAGATTTTTTCAGAATGTTTCAACCGTTTACACCCCTAGTTTCCATGAATAATAATGACCAAGTTCCGGGTTTCTCTAGCAAATACATTAGGATCCGATTTGCTTCTTAAATCACAGATACAATCCGACGTAATTACGGCTTGATTTTCTTAATCGAATTGAAGCCGCCATGCCAATCTGCCTGCCGGAAGAACTCTGTATTGAAATTCTCTCGAGATTACCAGTGAAATCCGTGGTTTGTTTCATGTCAGTCTGTAAATCATGGCACTCTCTCATCGGCACCTCTGAATTCGTCTCACTTCACCTCTCGAAAGGCAGGGCTTGCCACCTCTTCTGCCCCGGATATCATGATGCAGCAAATCCGTCCTTCGCATTGGTTAAATTAGATGATGAACCCCGTGAATTGCAATCGCAGGTTTCGTTCAACCTTGATTACCCTTTTTATATAGACGGCAGCTGCGACGGCGTGTTATGCTTATCTTTGTTTCACGAGATTAACAGAGCCAAAGTCATGAGGTAAATCATCATCCTATTATAATTTTGAACCCCTGTATTCGGAAGCATGTCCTGTTACCAGCACCTACTATTAAGCCTCAAAACCAATTTACTCGAATTGTTCTTGGATTAGGAGCCACTGGCTGTGATTTTAAGGTCGTGAGAATTGTAAGTTTCGTACGTATTGATATTATCCAGTTCGAAATTTACTCATTGAGTTTAGGCATATGGAGGAGAATACACCTTGATCATTTATACAGAGGCAGTATTTATTACAGGGCTCCAGTCTTAGTAAAAGGTAGGCTGCACTGGCTTGCCAGCGTGCCTGAGTGAGTCAACGTCGACATTATGCTCCGTACTAATCTTATCTTGTCATTTGACAGGGACGAAGAGGTTTTTAAGGATATATTGTTTCCAGATAATTTCTCAAGGAACAATGTAGAAGAGGTATTTGTTTCTGTGGTAGGGGAAGCACTTGGTGCAATTGAGAATGTTGGCTTCTTTTGTTGTATTTGGGTGATGGAGGAGTATGGCGTTGTAGAATCGTGGACTAAGTTTTACAAAATTGAATTTTTTCCGTCAGAGGTCCTACCACTATCTAAAGTAATCGGTGTACGGAGGAATGGTGAAGTAGCTATGGTTGCCGGGACATTGCGGAAGATCTTGGTGACATATGATCCAAAGACTGGGCAGATTAATAAGGATCCTGAAACTCTGCGTGGCTTATCTTTTGTTGGTAATTACAGGGAAAGCCTTATTCTGCCTGGGGGAGAGAAGCATTCAGCTGCGAGAAGTCCATTGATTATAGAATTCAAAAGCCCTAGTGAAGAAGGAGATGTACCACAAGTTGGGCTAACTCTTTAGAGTACTTATGTTTTGGTATGTTAAGAATTGGTTTTTTGATTTTATAAGAACGATAAAATGTAATCTCTCCATGACTTAATCTTTTTTTATAAGAAGAACTACTAGCAATACTCTAAACTATACTATTTGAAGTATACAGGTTTTATTTGAAATCCGAAATGCTGTGTAAGTTTCTGCTTCTCTCGTCGGAGCTGTTTGTTATCGAAACAACAGAAACTTCAACCAAACAAAGTGGTGATTTAGTAGCATTGTAAGATGTAATTAGTGCTGGGAATAATGCTGAAGCTTTTTTTGCCTCCACTAGTCGGCAGAGCAATAAGGTTACTGCAAAATATTGAGATGAATGCTTAGTTTATTTATGTTGCTACTTGCATGAATGCCTTTTTGTGCTGGGGGAGAGACAAATGGTTTTGCAGACAAGCATTTCATATTATTTCTAACAATTTGATGCAGGGGCTAACTCTTTAAAGTAACTGGTTTTGTATCTCAAGCCATATTTGCCTGCATTGATTTACAAGCTCCATTTATTATCTTATCTTGATCCAGATGAATAACCTTTCCCCTTCTTCAATTTTCTCTTTTCTTTCTACAAAATAAATAAATAAATAAATTTGAGTGTTTGGTCCCTTTGATTTGTTTATTTTGGACAAATTCCTTATTTGTCAGAATCTGTATGCATGTTGCTGATATAATGATTAATGAGCTCTAGTAGAGGGAGTAAACCAAGACATCTAATCTGAATGGGGTCGCAGGTCATATTAATATATATTCTGGTGTAATCTTAGAGGTTTGTACGAGAAAATTGGTCTTCTATCCTGAAATTGTTAGGTTTTATTGAGGAAGAAAAGGATAAATCTCCTGTCGTGATAGTTCAGTCTGCCTTTTGGTTCTCCACCATAGTTGATCATGTTCGTTGATGATGCACAAATCAAGGAAACCATTAGGTTAGCTTCAGGGGCGTAGCCAGGAATTATAGAAGGGGAGCCAAAACTTGACGAAACTTGACAACCCCTAACCGAAATACAAAAAAACAAATTTTTAAAAATATTTCTTAGGGTAAAAAAAGTGAATTTTTTGAAACCGGGGTAGCCGGGGATTGGGGTGGCTACGCCCCATCTACGTACTTAGCTTATTTTTCTATATTGTTTCAGTTTGAATTGAGAATGTGCCAAAATGCATGAATGACATAGATGGGTTTCTACAACTTGGATCGAAATGGATCTTTGGAATCCACAATTTCGGGTGTCACTAGCTAACATTTTAATAGATTTAATGAAACTAGTCATACACCCGTGCGTTACACGGGATAACTAAATAAACAACAATCTCAGGAAATAAATAAATTATAATAGAAAACTTTGAAGTAAAAGTTAAATATGATTCACTACTAATTCAATATATATAAAACTATCAATTTTAAGCTCTACATTCATTAAATAAGGGTAAATTAACAATAGGGATTGCAAAATGTATGTTTCCAATAATAATTCTTAATCTACGTGAAGAAGCAAAATAGACTATATATTTGGACAGAGGGAGTATTTAACCTCGACTCCAAAATTCTCAATTAATTAAGTCATTAGTCCTAATCTATAACTATTATGAATACATGGAATTTGTAATATTGTAATCAATTATTTAATTTAATTAACTAACAAAAAAATTTTAATTATTTAATTTAATTTAATTAACTAACAAAATAAATTTAAAATAATTTTATCATTATTTAGTGTAATCAAATAATTTATTAATGAAACTGATATGATTCGACAAAATTTTTCTCCTATTTACGGAAAAATTAAGGTACTCTGGGAGTACTGTAATAGTACTTCAGTTTAATAAAAAACTCACATATATATTTTTAAGCCCTAATTTTTGGACCTTTAGACCCATGTGTGGGTTACTGATTGATCTAAAGTACTCTATTAATGTAAATAATAATTGAAATTTCTTAATCTACGTGAAAATTAATGTGAGGCAATTTTCACAGGACAGAGGGAGTAAAACATAGTTAACTTTGACTCCAAAGGTTTTAATGAATCAGTTAAGTCCTAATCTACATTTTTTTTTAAAAAATAAGTCCTAATCTACAATTATTATTATGAATATGTGAAATTTCTGATACTGCAATAAATTATTTAATTTAGTGAACTAAATCAATTTAAAATAATTTTATCTGCGTCAAGCGTAATGAAATAATTTATCATTGAAATTGAAATAGTTCTACCAAGTTTTTTTCTGGATTTAAATAATTGATTTTGCCAATGAATTATATAAAATTATTTATATGAAAATAGAGTTTTAAGATAACTACATTAATTAGTGTGTATATATATATATAGGTGACAAAATGTTATCATTATGATACGCATGTCATATCCTTATATTAGCAATGGGCAAAAATTGGTTTGAAAGCGTCACTGCATTATTTCTAACAATATATATCATTGTAGCTCAATGTACCAGGTGATAGATATTTTCATGAGATAATGGACAACCAATGGTCATATTGGCGGAAAAGTATTATCTTTTCCCCAAAGTACAAAATATTGCTAGCAACATACGGTAAACCACTACACACTTTACATCCAAAACTAAATATAGAATCCATTAAATAGAATCTCATTATCATCGACCCATTGCTTTAAGAAGACGGCTCCCAATTATTGCAAGAAGATAATAACAGTTGTAACCTAACCACAGTATGAAGAGAAGTGGTGAAGTATAAAATAGCAGAAGACACCTCAAATTTATAACACACTGTCATGACAATATAGAACAATAAGTCAGGAATAAACAAAAAACTGAAGAGAATAAGATAATTGAAAAAAATGCTTCACAACAAAAAAAATAAAGAATGATTTATAAGAGAACTGCAAGATGATAAGAAGACATTAACCTTAATAATACCTTGCAATTGTAAAGCCGAAATATACAAATTGAAAGCAACTCATAATATAATTAAAAAACTCTTATAGGTTGCACTGCAAGGAACAGAATCTGTCAGCGAGAAATTGAATATGGCCAGTCTGCAGTTGCCTTCACCACTAGACAACAAAAAGGCGGCAGAGTAAAAAAATAATAATTATTATTATATAAAAACAATTACCAACTACTTAAATCATAGTAACCAATCATAGTAAATCCCAGAACATTAAACTGATGGAGATGCGTCCCATCAATAAAAACACTAACCAAGAATTTAAATTTAGGAATTTGAATGGTTTGATCATTTTTCCAGTGTTAGTGCCATGCAAATTTAAATTTTTTTTTTTATATGTGCATCTACATTGGACTTATGCACTGAAAAAATTATGCGTACTGTCTTTAAAGGGTCGCCTGTACCTTTTCATTATTTGGAATAACATATAGATTGTATTAATTCCATGCATGTGTGAAATTATCCGTTCATGACCTTTTACGAAACAGTATGGGAGATGGTTTGTATTTTCATCCATTTGTCTCATTAGTTGTAATGACATGTTGAATGTATTAATTCCATTCATTTTCTTATTAATATTACATGTTTAGGTCTATGCTCTAATTATATCATATTTTACTACAAATGCGAAATTATTTCTTATGTAGATATTTCGTTCTGCATTTGTTTATAATGCATAGTCTAAGATTTTTCATATTATTTGATTATTATATGATTTGTTACATATTTAAGCATTTCAATATATTTTTGAAATAATTTATTTTAGGTTAAGTATTTGTAATTTATTTTTTGAATTTATTTAAATTTATTGGTTCGATTCATTTTAAAGTTGCAGTTTGTTTAATTAAACACTTATGCATTTAGTTTCAATAATTTAACTGCTATATTAATTTTGTACATCTTTTGTTTGATTGTACATAACAAATTTATTAAATTATTCAATGGTGATATTGTAAAATAATTATTCTAAAAAAAAACACCCTAATCATGCCATTTTTTGTTAACTCGCATGTATTGGTAAAGAAATTTTTATCGATATCAAAAATACATCTAATCTTGGCAACTTCATAACAAATATATAAATACACACACACATACACATATTCTCTTAAAGAGAGGATATTTTTGTAACGACCAGCTCCACTTTGACATGATATTGTCCGCTTTGAGCCTAGCCCGCACGGTTTTTCTCTTGGGCTCTCACCCAAAAGGCCTCATGTCAGTTGGAGTAGGTCTCTTGGTATATAAACTGGTCTCTCTTTCTCTACCCAAGCGATGTGGGATTGAGGCTGTCACAATGTGTCCCAAAAAGCCAACTCGTTCCAACCAAAACTCGCATTTCTTGAATTTAGCATAGAGCCTTTCCTCTCGCAAAGTTTCCAATACAGCCCTCAAGTGGCCTTCATGTTGCTCTACATCCCTAGAATATATCAGTATGTCATCAATAAAAACAATGACAAATTTATCCAAGTATTGATGGAAGACCCTATTCATTAAGTCCATGAACGCCGCAGGGGCATTAGTTAGACCAAATGGCATTACTGTAAACTCGTAGTGCCCATAGCGGGTTCTAAATGCCGTCTTGGGTATATCCTCCAAGTATTGTGACAGCCTCAATCCCACATCGCTTGGGTAGAGAAAGAGAGACCATTTTATATACCAAGAGACCTACTCCAACTGACATGAGGCCTTTTGGGTGAGAGCCCAAGAGCAAAACCGTGCGGGCTAGGCTCAAAGCGGAAATATCATGTCAAAGTGGAGCGGGTCGTTACAGATGGTATCAGAGCAGAGCCCAATCGGAAGTGTGGCCAACGAGGACGTTGGGCCCCCTTAGGTGGGGTGATTGTGACAGCCTTAATCCCACATCGCTTGGGTAGAGAAAGAGAGACCAATTTATATGTCAAGAGACCCACTCCATCTGACATGAGGCCTTTTGGGTGAGAGCCCAAGAGCAAAACCGTGTGGGCTAGGCTCAAAGCGGACAATATCATGTCAAAGTGGAGCGGGTCGTTACAATTTTCCTCTTTTTTTCCCTGCCCAAACTCACATTCTAAATCATTAGATCTGATCTTGGCCATTAGTTTTTATCCACTTGTGTTAGCCATTGATTTCTTTTTTTAATTTGGTTTTATTAATTTGTTACATTTTACATTTCCTTTTTATAATTTAATCATTATTTTACTTTATCATTATTCAATTATTCTTATTTAATGGCTACACTCCTAATTCAGGTTAAACACAATATTAGCCTTATCATTATTCAATTATCCATATTTAATGGCTACACTCCTATTTTAGATTAAACACAAGATTAGCCGTATCATCATTATTATTATTGTTGTTGTTATTATTATTATTATTATTATTATTATTATTAGCCATATTTAATGTATACACTCCTAATGTAGATCCTGGCCATTAGTTTTTATCCACTTATCTTAGCCATTGATTTCTTTTTTTTTTAATTCGGTTTAATTAATTTGTTACATTTTACATTTTCTTTTTTATAATTTAATCATTATTTTATTTTTAATTTACACCGATTATTTACACCTTCTAATTTACTTTTATTTTCCTAAGATATATTGCCTACCGTAATTGCATCTTTCTATATACATCCTCCTACAATCCTAATCGTTATTTACTATAACAATCTCAGTCCTAATCCTAATTTACTATAACAAACTCATCACAAGATTAGCCTTATCATTATTCAATTATCCATATTTAATGGCTACACTCCTAATTTAGGTTAAACACAAGATTAGACATATCATTATTCAATTATCCATATTTAATGGCTGCATATTCAAAATTGGTGTCGCCAAGGACTATCGGTGTTTTAAATAATTACCCTATTGGTGTGTTAAATAATTTGATGTGTATATTTACTACAATTTCATTTTGGATATCTATTGTTCAAAATGAGGTCTTTATTTATTGTTTGGTTGATTAGTCCAATGACAACATTCTATTACTAATTGTTGTATAATTAATTCAGTTTTGTTTACTAAATGCAGGGTATTTTTCACCTACACATTGATTTCAATATGAACCACTTATTTTATTTTATTTCTTATCCAATTTGATATATATTGTGTAAGTTGAAATTTTGAACTACATGAATGATCTGGAGTAATTTGACAACCTACAACACTGTTTTAATTTTTATTATATTTGTTTTTTCAATTTTAAAGCGTTTATGATTTTAAGCGAAGATTAAATAATTAATTGATCGAGCTGAAGGAAGGGCTTCATAGCCTTTACCTTATTTTGAGGAGGAGAAAAGGAAGTCAAGTGCTATTTATTACAAAAGGCGAACCCAAGTAGTGAGCTATTTATAGCGAAGGAGTTATCGACCCGCCTGAAAACACTATAAGGTGGGTCTACTAGTCTCACAACCATTGTAATATTAGGATATGTAGAACGAATGATATTTAGACAATAGTGATTACTATTCATGAATTGTTTACTTCATTTGGCCAAGACCTCCCGTGTAACGCTCGAGTGAAATTACTAATAATAATAAGATAGACGATGATGTATGAATAAGTGAAAATTTTCGAAGTTGAGTGGCCATATGGAAATGTTTTTAAATAAATGACCATGTCAAAACACGGACCAAAAAATTTAGTGGCTACTAGAAGATATGAGAGGTTCAATTCAATGTAGTCTTTCTCAAAAAATAGATCACGCTCTATTTTTAGAGATTGGAAAACAAAAACAGTCCTACAGTGAGGCAGTTTTATTAGATTGGTGCTACGTGGGAGATCAGGTCTAGCTAATATTTATCTCCTTAGAAAATTTCCAATTCAATGGCCGAAGTTGAAACATGAAGCACAATTGGAAGCAGGAATGACAATTTTAAACCTGAAACCCGATGCCCGCGGAGACCCACCCCGAATGGGGCTGGTATTACCCGCCCCGTTAAGTATTGGGACGGGTACGGGAAAAAATTCTTCGCCCCGAAGTCTTATCGAATCGGGGACGGGTTGTGGCCGCCCTGACCCCAATACCCGATAGTATTTTTTTTAATTATAAAAAAAAATTTGATATAGAGGAAGAGGTAAGAATCAAACCCTCATTCTCAAAACTAAATCAATAAACCTTAACCACTTTGCCTAACAATCCTTTGGTTAAATTTTTAGTTAAATTTAATATTAACTCAAAATTTGTAATTTCCAGTTTTTCTTTTTTTAAAGATTTTCTTAATAGAGCCGAAAACAGACATTTTTACCTTACCTGCCCCGAACTTCTACCGCCCGTACAAGACGGGATTTCCTTAATGGGCCGAGGCTGTGGTGGGGAAGGCATGCCCGCCCATCGCTATTCCTAATTGGATGCAACTGACTGCGGATACATAACTAGGGGTTAGGGTTTTTTTCAATTGAATTGAAGCCGCAATGCCAAACTGCCTGCCGGAAGAACTCACCATTGAAATTCTCTCGCGATTACCGGTGAAATCAGTGGTTCGTTTCACGTCAGTCTGTAAATCATGGCAGTCACTCATCACCACTTCTGAATTCATCTCATCACACCTCTCGAAAGCTAGGGCTAGCAAACTCTTCTGCACCGGAGGTGATGGTCTAGCAAATCCGTACTACACACTGGTTAAATTAGATGATGATACCCGCGAATTACAATTGCAGGTTTCCTTCAATCTTGATGATCGATTGAATGGATATAAATATGATTTCCAATTTGTCGGCAGCTGTGACGGCTTGTTATGCTTATCTTTCTTTGACTGGAGTAAGAGAAACGAACTCCATGAACACGAGGTAAATCTTCATTTTGGAACTGATATGCTTATTATAATATGCAACCCCTGTATTCGGAAGCATGTCCTATTACCAACTCCTACTATTCAGCCTAAGCAGACTAATCTAGTTACTCTTGGATTTGGAGCCACTGGCTGCGATTATAAGGTTGTGAGGATTGTAAATTTGGTATTTTCCCATGTAGAGGTCGAAATTTACTCATTGAATTTAGGCACGTGGAGGAAAGTACAGGTTGATCATTTATATGGAGTTAGGATGCATTTTACTGGCGAAGCCTTAGTAAAAGGTAGGCTGCACTGGTTTACCTATGTTCGTGAGAAATTCCCCGACAACATTGTGGTCCGTACTGGTCTCATCTCGGCCTTTGACATGGACGAAGAGGTTTTTAAGGATATATTGCTTCCTGATAATTTATCAACAAAGGATGTAATGCATTTATCTGTCTCTGTGGTAGGGGAAGCACTTGGTGCAATTGACAGCGATGACTTTTGTTGTTGTATTTGGGTGATGAAGGAGTATGGAGTTGTAGAGTCATGGACAAAGTTATACAGAATTGATTTTTCTCAGTCAGAGGTGATGATACCAATAATAGAAGTAATCAGTGTACAGAAAAATGGTGAACTAGTTATGCTTCCCAGGACGTTGGATAACGAGTTAGTGACTTATGATCCTGAGACTGGGCAGATGAATAAGGATCCTGAAACATGTGGCTTATATTATGGTTGTAGTTACATGGAAAGCCTTATTTGGCCTTGGGGAGAGAAGCATTCCGGTGCAGAGAGTCCCTTAGTTATAGAATTCAGAAGCCTTAGTGAAGGAGGAGACGTACCACAAACTTGATGCCAATCAAGGCTCATTCTTTACAGTAATTATTATGTTTTGGAATGTTAATTGCTTTGTTGATTATATATATATATATATATATTATTTAGACTTTATCTTGTTTTCTATAAGAAGATGTATCTAGCAGTGCTTTAAACTATATACTATCTGAAGTATACAAGTATTTTATTTGAAATCCAAAATGTGGTGTAAGTTTTTGTTTCTCTTGTTAAAGCTGTTCATTATAGGAACAGCAAAACCTTCCACCAAACAGAATAGTGAATTTACCATTCGAGGATGTAATTAGTGCTGCTGGGAATAATAGTGAAGCTTTTTATGCATACTATAAACTGTTTATTATAAATAAGTTTTTTTTTTTTTAATAACTATATATATATAGTATATATTTTATACATAGATACCTGAGATGAAAGGCAACGAATTGATCTTTTAGTAAAGATAGAGTGGAGTGTTTCTTTTTGGAAGAAAGGAATGTCATGAACCGGGAAATCCTGGACCTTTGGAAAAATAACTCTCATCTTCCTTGGGGGATCCTCCAAACTGGAGTTCTGGCCAGGCATATTACTTATGGAAATTTTACAAGTGAAAAGAAAAGAAAGTCTTGATTGACAATGGAAGAACAGACAGGAAAGAACTCCACTACACCGGCCACATTGCATAAAACTGGTCGACGTGTTAAAGAGGATCTGGCATTGCTCTAATTTCTTCTTTTGGTTGATACAGCTCAGAACCGTAGATCACTGCAGTTGTCTCCCTTGCTTTCAGTCCATATCCTACGTTTTTCTTGCTTTCTTTTAGCAACTTAGTTTTGATTAGCTTGTATAGTTTTGTTTGATTTTGCTTCATCTTCTTTTGCTGTTCCTTCTGCTCATCAGGGATGGTATCCCTTGTGGATACCCTTTTGTGATTAATGAAATTACTGATACTTCTTAATAATAATAATAATAATAATAATAATAATAATAATAATTTATCTTTTAATATTGAAAAAATGTCATTAATAATAAGGGTAATTTGCGCCAATGGACCCTATCGTTTGCTAGTATTGCGGAAATGGACCCTATCGTTTCTAACTTGGCGATTTCAACCCTAACGTATGCTAATTCTTGTAAAATGGACTTTATTATCTAAATTTATTAATTTTTTTTTGTTAAAATGACCCTTTTAATCTTATTTTCTTTTTTTTTAAAATATAATTCTTTTTAAAAGTATTTTACTTTAATTTGAAGTAAAATGTAAAGACAAAAGGTTATATTTTACTCTCATCTGTTCCACAAAGATATTCCATCATTTCATTTTCGTCTATCACACAAAAATAGACCGTTCACTAAATTGAGCATATATTTAATTTTTTTGTTTCTATGTTTTATCCCTAATTAATCATCTGCATCAACTACCAATGCAGTTTAATATTAATGATAAAGAAGGTTATAAATAAAAAATATATGTAAAATTAATTGTCCCAATCATATTAATAGTCATTTCTTAATTCGTGTGAAATTAACTAACCGTCTATCTTTGTGGGGCGGGGAGTAATTAATTAATGTATCATATTAATGTATCATGTTGATATTTATATTGGTCATCACACGCTGGGGTGAAGATGTCGGAGCTTTCACAGGAGATTCCAAAAAATATTTCAATTAACTGAAAAATAAAAGG
>CAVNYN010286364.1:0-16663 GCA_963692815.1 Nyctanthes arbor-tristis | reverse complement strand
CCCCCCCCCCCCCCCCCCCCCCCCCCCCCCCCCCCCCCCCCCCCCCCCCCCCCCCCCCCCCCCCCCCCCCCCCCCCCCCCCCCCCCCCCCCAAGACGGAAACTAAAATGTATAACTTTACGACTAGGTTACTAAACAATTTATGATAAAATTGTATACACATTATTTTTATTCTATGTTTTGGATACATGTTTTAAAAAACCCATCTGTAAACTTTTCAACATTTTCTAATTGAGCCCTAATTGATATATTGGCCGGTTCTAACTGTTAGGTTTAATCATACACGATTATTTGGAATCAAGATTTGGGATACAACTATTGTTGACTTGTAGTTGCCATGCACAAGAGTTTATAAAGATCTCCGCCTTTTTTATCATTTGTTTTAGGCCAAGTTTTCAACTATTCCAATAAGAGAATAAATAAAGAATGATTCCAATCCATGTGATACTACCTCTTCGCCCAATCACATTCAGAACGAATCCCATGTGCACTTAATTTGTATTCAATCTGTCAACCGCATTTGGTGAGGAATAGATGGGGTAGATGAAAATTGTTTAAACATGGTAGCTTTATCTCGACACTATCTTTCACGTACAAATCAAGTAGAAACGGTTTAGTAAACAGTACGAATGATTTAAAAAAAAAAAAATTCTTTTTGGTACAAATTAAAATAAAAAAGTTTGATGACAAAATTTAAAGACTTGTTTGTATTGTAACTGGTTGTGTAAAATGGTAGTCTATATAGAAGGGTGGTCAAAAAAGTGACCAAGAAAATCATAAAAAGTAACATGGATATAATGAATTTGTTTTCGACAAATTCATTTTTTTTAGAAGATGTAAAGGTCAAAAGCTACACCTCAAGACGCATGGTAAGATCAATTTGAAAACACGTATTAGATTGGGTAAATTTCAGTAACGTTTCCTAACACTTGCAAAATATAAAAACTTCATCCCTGTTTTTTGTTTTTCAAAGTGTAGGTCCCAACCTTTCAAAAATTCACACTAAAGGTCCTTTTAGATGGTCTCTATCCAAGTTTCTGTTATATTTCTAAAATGATAATTTTACCTTTATATTATTAAATTGACGCTAAAAGAATTACTGGTGTATTTGATTCAGATTTAGGTTACCCTTCAACTCTTGCAAATGGTGGGCATTTTAACCCTCAAACCAAACCAAAAACTACCAAAACTAACAATTCAGGCGCTTTTGGTGCGGTTTGAGGTGCCAACAGAAAAATTAAAGAACAAAACTGACGGTTCGAGCGAGAGACGGTCGAAGTCCAAAAAAAAAAAAATAACCGAACCAAATCAACTTGGAAATTCCACAAACCAACTATTGTGGTTCAATTTCAGTTTGACTAGAAAACCGAACCAAAATGCCTAATTGCTGCAATCTCCACCTTGTACTAAAAAAAATAATTAAAAAAAAACAAAAATATGGTCTACTAATTTCATTATCAACGTATTGAACTTTCTTATTATAACTCTTTAAATCAACATTCTTTTCAAATCCCTGTTTCAAATTTCCCTATTCTTTAAATTCTTGAGGGAAAAAAAATGCCATTTCAAATTAACTAGTTTCAACATTATTGTTTATAGTGATAATATATGTTAATGTTAAAAAACTTCTTAAAAATTTTGTAATAGAACACACGACTTCTTGTGTGCTCCATATGGGAAAACCCATATGAGATTTTTGGGACCCATAAGTGAGTTCTCCCATGTAGTGCACATGGGAGAGTGACACGTGTCTCGAATGTCACTGCCAAAAGAGACTGTCATTGTTGGCTCGGAAATGCAAGGCATGTTTGGTTGGAGTTTTTTCTTTTTTGTTTTTTCCCTTTTCAATTCTATTTTTGGACCATAATGAGGGGATTATAGGGGGAAGGGAATTGAACACTAAATCTAAGGGGTAAGAAACATGCTTACATGCCGTTAGACTACATAGGTCTTGGTAAATTTTTTTTTTAATTGAATCCCTTTGTATTCATTTTTTTATTAATTTAATGACATGAGGGTAAAAATTGTAACCCCATTTTTTGGGCATCTAAAGGAAAAATTGGATGGAATTGCATTTATGTGAATTTTCGAAAGGTTAGAACTCAAGTGTTGAAAAAAAAGAATTGAGATGAATTTGTTACATTTTATAAATGTTGGGGACCCTCGTGAAATTTACCCTAATATTAGATTAGAATTAAAAGTAGCTTTCAGTTCTTTATGAACTTAAACAAAGACGCTTATGCAACAATTATTGTGATGAAAACGGAATAAAATGAGTTATAAGTGCTAATATGGTTAATTACTCTGCTTGACTCTTGGCCAGCGGCGTCTACTTCTTCTCTAATTTCTTGTATCAACCGTCAATTTCATTGAAATATAAAAAAAAAAAAATCTAAAGGATAAAATCCTCTTCCTCTAGATATGGGATTTTTGTATACTGTTCAATTCATGAGTCATTATCAGTATTTCACTGTTATATTTCCACGACCAGAAAGCATGTGGATATTAGCTGTCGATTTACGGTAATGATATGTAAGCATTAAGAGCTGCTGACTTTTCCTTCCTGAAAATCTTGGAATTATTTTGGGATTTGTGTTCTTCAGTTATTTATTGTTTTCCTATTCATTGATTGGCTCATTATAAACCCCAGCTATGCTTTCTTCAAAGATCTTTAATGAGCCAATCTGTTCATTAATTAATCTGTAGATAAATTTCTTCTAAACCCAGACATCTTTCGGGATTTGTGTTTCTGGGTTTCATTGATTTCTAGATATTTTTTAACTTTTTTAGCTAAATTAAACTTATGGATTCCAATTGTTACTCAATTTTCAGTACAATTTGGCTTCTGTTATTTTTTCATTTTGTCGGCAATTGTTTTTCTTTGTCCACTGTAGATCAAGAAAGAGATAGGATAACTTTTTTGCCTGGACAGCCATCAAATGTTGGATTTAAACAATATTCAGGTTATGTGACTGTGAACAAGCAGTTTGGAAGGGCACTTTTTTACTGGTTAATAGAAGCACCTGTAGATAGAGGCCCTGAATCAAGGCCTTTGGTTCTATGGCTAAATGGAGGACCTGGTTGTTCTTCTGTAGCTTATGGAGCTGCAGAAGAGATTGGGCCTTTCCGGATTAATTCCGATGGGAAGACACTGTACCTCAATCCTTACTCTTGGAACAAATGTACAAACCAATTTTACTTATTTTTCTCAAATTCATGCAGTGACAGTGTTGAGCTATTCTTTTGAGTTAGTAGCTTTTCTTATTATCTTTAAATTACTTTGGCTGTGGCTAATTTGCTTTTCTTGGAGTCACCTGCCGGAGTAGGTTTTTCCTACACAAATACTTCATCAGATTTATACAATGCTGGTGACCAGAGAACAGGTAATGAAAACATTGTGTTATCTACAATGATACTATATGGCAGGCTAGGTAGAGATGATGAAACAGTAACTTTTGGCATTAAGGATAAAAATAAGCCATCTTGTTTATTATTTTGACTTGTACCTTTACCTAACATGGCACATAATGCCGTAAAAAAGGTTATTTGATTTGTCATTTTTGCTTAACTTGAAACTCATTTTTTCCTCGGTTTTTTGCGCAGCTGAAGATGCATATAGCTTTCTTCTCAATTGGTTTGAAAGGTTTCCTCAATACAAATATAGAGAATTTTACATTGCCGGGGAAAGCTATGCTGGTGAGTAATTTATATACCATGTTCAATTGCTTAAATTTATTTGAAATAATCAATCTATGCTCTATAACTATAAGTCAACAAGCTGATTAGCCTTTTATTTCATCCATTCAGGACATTATATTCCCCAGCTATCTCAACTCATATATGAGAGAAACAAGGGAGTTAAAAATCCAACAATCAATTTCAAGGGATTCCTGGTAATTCATGTCATGAACTGGCGTTACCATCAATTAGAAATTATAAGTTTGTTTCGCAAAGAATATGCTCAGTTTCTTTCTCTCATTTTTGGTCTATTAGGTCGGCAATGCAGTCACTGATGATTACCATGATTACGTTGGCACATTTGAGTATTGGTGGACTCATGGACTAATTTCAGATTCTACTTATAGAATTCTACGGATAACCTGTGATTTTGGATCTGCTACACATCCTTCTAGTGAATGCATTAAGGCTCTTAATCTTGCAGAACAGGAGCAGGGAAACATCGACCCATATAGCATATACACTCTCCCCTGCAATGACTCATCTTCCCTTAAACGCAGATTGAGGGGTCATTATGTAAGTGATTTTGGTCATTGAGCATTCGATGAAGTTGAGTTTTCTTGACTTCATAAACACTACCTACCTGATAGTTGATTCATGGTATAAATTGCTAACTTTGTTACTTCACACATTTCATACACAGGTCTTTAGTTATTACCAACATTTTTATCACTCATTGCATGCTGTCCCTTTATATGTGCATCCTCTGCTATATTTTTATTCTGTATGTAAATAATGTTTTACAACTTAACCTATTAGTTTCATCTCCTATTCATTTGATCAATATGCCAATACAAAGAGTATACTAGCTGCATGGAGCATAACACATCTTGTACTTTTTCCTTTTCTTTCATCTTCATCTTTTTGCATAACTTTGTTCTTCTTGATTTAGCTATTTTTAGAAGTTGATTAGTGGTTGAATGCAAATAAAGTCCATAAGTAGCTGTTGTTTCAGCTAATTCTGCACTTCTGTTCACATGCAGCCATGGATGTCCAGAGCATATGATCCCTGCACCGAGAGGTACTCTCATGTTTATTTTAATCTCCCTGAGGTTCAACAGGCAATGCATGCCAACGAAACAAGGATTCCCTCCCCATGGAAATCATGCAGGTGAGAATCAGAAGTTGGAAGTCTCTTTTATGCTTTTACCTGGTCTCGCTGAGCTCAATAGTTCTTTCAACTTTTTTTCTAGCAAATTATTTTAGTTCCAAAATTTTTCAAATAAGTTACGCGTTCTATTAATAATCAATAGAATTATTTGACAATAAGTTAGCAATATACATGACATAAATAACTTATTCTAAATTTGCAACCGAAAAAATTGTTTCTTTTGTTTACTTGTAGGTAGACATGCATAGAAGTTACTATTCTAATCTTGGACAAATGCACTACAGTTATTCACAGGAGTTGTTCTGTTTGCAGCGATATTGTTGGTAACTACTGGGCAGACTCTCCTCTATCCATGCTTCCTATATATAAAGAACTAATAGCTGCTGGCATCCGGATCTGGGTGTTTAGGTAGGAATTTCTCATTTTCAGTCAGAGCTTCAAATATGCAAATTAATTTTATATTTCCTAGATAAGGCATGTATCAACCTTCTCTATGACAGATGACTTGTGTACATACTTAAGAATTCAGGAAAGAGTCAAGTCAAATTATATATATACTTTTTTAGGAAAATGATTGTGCAAACTATCTTTCCAATACTAAGCATCTTCTCTGCTTGCACTTTTTAATCACAGTGGGGATACTGATTCAGTGGTTCCTGTGACTGCAACGAGATATTCAATTGATGCTTTGAAGCTTCCAACTGTTACTAAATGGTATCCGTGGTATGATAATCAAAAGGTTAGTGACAAGAAAATTAATTCAGTAACCGTGTTTGTTAACAATGTTTTCCATCTATTTACATACTCTTCTTATTATTTTCCTTAATATTGAAAAATCATGGCATATTTCCAATTATATAAATGATAATCCGATCGGTACGTTTTCTAACCATTTAAGATACTCAATAATTGAAGGGAAAAGACTGAAAATTTGATATGATGACCTTTATATTTGAATCATTTTCGTCTGCTTCCCTTCTTACTGTCATAGTGACAACACTGCTGCAGGCTGCCCCAAATTTAGTGTTAATTAAGTTTTAACTTTCTATCATATTAATCAAAGTCATGAGTTGTCTTCAGCTCTTTGCTTTTACTTACCATATCCTGCTTTACTCTAGATGTTTTTTGTGGGAATTACCAAGGCCCAACTTCCAAGTTGGACTTTGAAGAAGAGATCAGGCTTCCTTTTCCAAAACTATACCAACAAGCTCTTTTTACCCTTTTGGTCAAGATCCGGATGTACTGTTACCCCTTCTTCTTCCATGACCCAATCCACATCCAGGCCCATTTTTTCTCCTTCGTATTCCCTCTACTGCCTGTGGCCTCGTTTTTTGCCCCTTCACCAACTTCGCCACTTCCATTTACCCACGACCTCTGAGTAGCCTCTTCAGGTCCATAGTCACTTGCTTGGCGGGAAGTTTTAGTGTCAAGGGTAAGAAGGCGAAAGGAATGGGGAGCCTTTCTTAATAAGGTTTTTCACTTTCCATGCAAAATAAGGCTTTTTTAATTGCGCCTTCATAAATAATGCTCTGTCCATGGAAAAGTGGCTCTTTAAAACTAGTTCACTTTATTAGTCTCCATATTGCTGGTTTTCAATGGCTTGTTAGTTTCACTTATAGTCCATTTGTTTGCTGTTATTTACATAGGTTGGTGGATGGAGCCAAGTATACAAAGGACTGACTCTTGTAACAATTGCTGGAGCCGGGCATGAGGTACCACTTCATCGTCCTCGTCAAGCTTTTATTCTTTTTGCACAGTTTCTGAAGAACAAGCCAATGCCAAGCTGATCCTTGATTTGATTAGCTGCTTTAATGGTTGAAGGTTTAAATTTTAATCCATTGGAGTTGAGTAGGGAACAATGATTCTTTACACTTGTTCCACTATAAAATTGTAAAGAGAATATAGGTGAAAATTTTACAATGGGGCAAGAGTTCTGTTTTTTTAGTATTAATTCAAGTTTGAAACAAATTCATTTATTTTTCATGCATGTATATCATCATGTAAGAAACTTTCTTGCACTAGATACCCAAATTGTGTTTCAATGGAAAATCATATGGTTTCTTAATTTCTTGACACTAGTGTACTCAACTCTTGAGAACATAGTTTATCTATGTTATATGGTATTCTTGTACACCAAGATCAGTGCCAGTTCTGGATTTTTGAGTGCTTGTCTTTCAATTAAAAAAGAAACGACCATAAGAAGTGCCTTTTTTTTTTTTTGGGTGGGGGGAGTGGAGAAGGGGTGGGGTGGGTTGTGAGTCTAACCTCATTGAACCTCGATGAGCTATTTGATCTTTACACATAATTTACTATGCTTTTATATTACAATAAAATATATACACCACTTATTTTCGATAAGTGGAAAGGAGAATTAAATATCTCAATAAACAAATCCAAAGATAAGATAAAGATTAGGACACATAAATGATAAATATTCAAATGTAGAACTTCGGCAACAGACAACCTTATTATTTGGGTTCCATTATGCTTCAGAAAGTCACAAAATAATTGACATTCTAATGGTTTTTTATTCAATTGTCTTGTATATATGTTCTTTGCTTGCCTTCGACCTCTCTAGCCGTTGGAACTTTTGATACCTTTTATTCTACTAGCTTCCTTCTCCAATTATTTGTAAATCCAATAAAAGGATTATATTGATCAATTTACCTCCACAACAATAAAAACTCACCTTTTGTTGCTTAATAGAAAAATTTTGAAGTAGATATTATTTTCAATGGGCTTAGCCTATGTCTAAGTACAATTAATAGTACCTGAGGAATCAAAATTTCAGGCAAAAAAATGTTATAATTAATCATATTGTGAGAATTGTAATTAAGATATTTTAATTTTTAAAAGAAAGGGGATGTTCATTGATTAAAAAAAAAAAGAAAAAAAGAAAGAAAGAAAAAGAAAAAATATTATTGTAGGTAGAATCTTGAACACAATGATTTGATTGATACTAAACAAAGAGAATTCTTGTGAAGTGCTGCACCTAATGAAAGGAGAAAAAGGAAAGTGGAATCACTTTTAGGTCCATCACGATTTTATTTTTGTTTTAAAATAGAAATAAAATTATTAAAAATAATGGCAAAAAAAATAGTTGGTGATGCATTTTATTTTTGTTTAAGATAGAAATAGAGTAATAACTAAAATTAATACAATAAACGTTAATATTTTTTTTTATTTTTTTGAAAGATCAATAAACGTTAGTATTATAAGGTTGCTTTGATGTTATATATTAATTTGAATTTGAATATGACAGTAGCTAAATTAACATTACCGACTAATAGTAACCATTTATCCAAAAAAGATCTCGATTTAATTTTCCGATCAAAACCCGGATATATATATATATATTTTTTTGGGGGGGGGTGTGTTGGTGCGGTTTACTTACGATAGTATTTGAGGTTTGTGCACAGTTTAATCATGTAACATATATCCTTAGCAATTAAAGTAATTCCTTAATGTGTAAGAAGAGCCACTTTCATTCTGGGAAGGAACTCAAGAAAAAGCAAGCATTCAAATTGCAAAAGGTAGATACAAAGATCTTAAATTAATCCATCAATTAGATCAAAAGAAATTGAAAAAGTTGGCCACCCCATTAAAAGATAAAGCAGAATCATCAAGAAGAAAGCCACACCCACACCCAAGAGAAAGCACAAATCCCAAGCTGAAAATCCTATATTATAAACTCCCTCAATTTTCCCTCTCACACTAGACACACACACAGAGTGAGAAAATGTATAGATTCAGTAACACAGTGATAGGTTTCTTGAATCTCTTCACCCTCTTAGCGTCGATCCCGATAATCGGGGCCGGTTTATGGATGGCAAAGAGCAGCACAACCTGTGAAAGCTTCCTTCAGAAACCACTTTTGATTGTGGGATTCATAATTCTCATAGTATCACTTGCTGGATTCATTGGGGCCTGTTTTCATGTTGCATGGGCACTTTGGGTGTATCTGGTTATCATGTTGTTTCTTATAGGGACATTGATGGCTTTAACCGTGTTCGGATTTGTTGTCACGAGCCGGGGAGGCGGGGCCGTGGTGGCCGGTAGGGTTTATAAGGAGTACCATCTTGATGATTATTCTTCATGGTTGAAGAAAAGAATTAAGGATCCTCAAAATTGGATGGCTGTTAAGGGTTGTATTTTTGGTTCAAATACTTGTTCTAAGGTTGCTTTGTGGACACCTTTTGATTATTTAACCAAAGACTTGACTCCTATTCAGGTTTGTTTCATCGACCCTAATTTACCCGTCTTTAATAACTGAAACTTTTAAATACTTCATAGAATGTTAGAATATCTTGCATGATGAGTATATAAGTTTAGGACAAAGAAACGAATAATCTGTCGTGCACGTGATATAGAAGAAGTGTCAAGTTAATTTGTTGGCCTTACTCGATTTTGTTTGTGCCCTCCGTTTCTTCCAAAATTCTTCTCTTGAAGATTGAAAAGTAAACATCACTTTAATTTGAAGATAAACCTTTTTTTTTTTATGTTGGTTAAGAATGAGTTGAACTAAGCAAGTACTTATTTCAAAGTTAATTTACTTAAGAACAATTTTTGGGAGAAGTTTGAAATTTTAAGCTTTAACAGTCAGGATGCTGCAAGCCACCAACTTCTTGCAACTATGCAACAACGACGTTAGCGCAAGATTCCGACTGCTACCGGTGGAATAACGATCCTAACATTCTCTGCTACGACTGTGATTCGTGCAAGGGCGGAGTTCTTGAAGATATCCGAAGAAATTGGCACAAAATTTCGGTCCTTAACATTGTTATGCTCATCGTCCTCATTGGGATCTACTGTGTCGGGTGCTGCGCTTTCCAAAATGCGAAGAGGGCCGAATCGTATTACCCGTACGGCGAAAATCGGATGTATAAAAGCCGTCCCAGATGGGATTACCATTGGTAAGTTTTGCTACTAATTTCAGATGCTATGATACAAATCACCCTCGTATCATATATAGCTAATTATAATACCAAGCTGCTAAAGTAACTTTAGTAATTACATGTTTGATATGCTTGACTAAGAAAGACCGAGATATCGGTGATATTTAGTTTTTCTCCGATCTCTCGATATCACATTTCGCTAACTACATGTTTGTAAGCTTAAAAAAAGTTGTGCTAGCTAGTGCCATGACTATCACTCTAAAAACGGTAGAATCTAAAACAAGAAATAAAGAAGAAATAGTAACGTGTGACCACAAATTAGCCTTTTTTTTTTTTTTACCATACTTGACTATTCTGACATACATAACATTAGATTTATCAATTTTTATCATATAATAATAAGTTGCTTGCCAATCCGCTATAGAGAGATAAGAGAAAAGGAAACCTCCCTGTATGGATGCATATGATTGGGAGTTTGAGGATTGAGAGTCCCCCAACACCTAATCACATGCAGCCACATCTTAGAAAATTCACTCCAAAAAAACCCTGTTAGACCAACTTTAATTCTTGGAAAATTCTTCTAAATAATAAAAGCAAAAACTATTTAAACAGTTTCAAAATTTACTTGACGAGCCATCTATGTTTCATTTAATTTAAACTATATATTGTTAAGAATGACAATAGACTTTGTCGAGAGATGGATGATATATATGTTATTTATTTATTTGAAATTTGAATTCTTTGTTAAGAAGTATTCAATGGCCTTTGCAGGCGAAGATGGATGGACGATAGGAGACGCTGGCTTTATTAAGATCGATCGATCTTAATATAATCTGTTTGCTTTCCCGTGAATGGCTTATCCTTTGGACTGTAAAAAGGTTGGGACAAATATGTTTTTCTCTTTAGATGTATTCACATGGATGTTTGGGAACGATCCTTCACCTTTAATTAAATTGCTGCTTTTTTGTACAGAGAGAGATATTATTTTATTTCCAAGATCAAATTCAAACGTAGGTAGTGAGGTTGCTTTTACTTTTGCGCTGCTTACATATTTCAACTCACATTTCACAGTCGAGTCAGTGTCTTAATTTTAATCTATATATCTATATATTAATTAATTAAATAAAAGAAGCCGCGATACAATTTAATTAACCGTAGTTCCCACCCCCCTCATTTTGTTATAAGTGGGGATATTTCAGTCATTTATCTTATTTCATTTGGTAACTGATGCGTTAAAAATTACTTTTCGTATTTATTTATTTATTTGTTATTATCTAACTCTTCCCTTTCTTCTTACACTTCCCCATCTCTCTCTTATCGAAGAATCCGTATAAGATTTACTTCCCTTTTAACACTCTTTAATTTATCTTATCTTCTCATTTCTATCCATTCTTAATAAATTTTATGCGTTTTATAATTGTGTAGTTATTGTTTAAGTTCATTTTTGTCCACTTCCTTTTTGTTTATCATACTTTTTTATTATGACTTAAAGATGAATAATATCTTGTCAATCATTCTAAGGTCTATGATTAAAAGATAAACAATTTAAATAGATAAAATGCATTAATTAATTCAACTGTAGTATAATAGCCAAATTTCTTCAAAGTAAAAAAAATTAAATTAATAGCCAAATAATTATGTATAATTTTTCATTGTGAATTTCCTAAAAAATAACTATAAGTTTGAATTATATAATCTGAATTGGATCTTCCCGTATAATGCACGGGTGCGAATCTAGTTCTAATTACATAAAAAGAAGTTTATTTTTCTTTTCCTTTTGGATATTAAAGGTGGTTCAAGCATTTTTGGTATTTCCTTCATGGGGTGACAAAAAAATCCGTCTCTAATTTTCATTATTAGAATCGGGTGATTGACAAGGGCTTGATTTATAGTGTATACACCATGCTAACATGGCACTGGCCAAGTTTTGATTAAATGACGTGTCATCACGGGATAGATAGTTGAGGATAAATAAGGCTTTTTTTTTTCCCTTTTTTTCCCCAAAATTTGCATTTGTAATAAAGTAAAAAAGTGTTCAATAATTTAGCTTCTTGATGTGGCTAGTGCCACATCAAATCTGAAAACTATCATATCATGTCTGGTTCCATCTTTTGAAAACTCTATGGTCTATACAACACTTGCTACATGTTAGACGAAGAAAAAAAGAAGATGTTGATAGACTTTGACAGAGGAAAAAAAAAAAAAACGTATGTGACAAACCCTACCCTCTTGATTTATTTTGCAAAAGAAAATAGATGAGTGAAAGAGATGGTGTATGGTATAGATCAATCTTAATCATGGGACATGTAGATCTGATTAGGTTGATCAAATTTTATTTTTATAGATCGTTTTTGTGCATGAGCGGGTCTGTGTACATGATATACAAAATTTGTAGACCTTTGAATTTGCATTACACTCATAAAATGTCATTTTAAGAAAGATACGATTAAGGACATTTGAGTAAATATATGAGGGTAGGTAGATAAAATTAATATGTAGAATAGCATATATGGGCTAACTACAAACCACAAGGGTCGAAAAGCTTTTGGAGATAATATCTTAGCTTGATGACTATATACCTACCTCTCAGTCACGGTAGAAGAGAAGTTTTACCCACTTGTGTTTACTCCATCTTAAGTTATGCCAACCGCGTTTTCCTTTTAATAAAAATTAATTTTATCATTTCTTTATAATCTTTCCTAACCTTGTTCATGTTTTATTTTTTGTTTGTCCAGTTTACTTGTCATGTTTCTTTATTTAGTATTATTTTTAGGTGCATTTACAATTATACTCTAATTAAATAAAGGTATTTTCAAGGTTCATTGCATTAAATACAATCACCTAATTAAATAGGGACATTTCGAAAAGTTAGTTTGTAAATCTGCTTTATCAGTACTTTTTTTTAATCTTTGTGTAAAAAAAGTAAACAAGGTAAATGGGAGGGATGTAACATTACTTTTCAGAAAATGTTTCACTAACTGTGTATTTCTTAACAAGTTATGAACTAATTGATTGGTAAACTGCTGTGTGTCGTTATTTTTTATATTGAGTCATTTAAAAAAAAATGGATGATCAAATGTACTTGCGATAAGATGATTTTGGGACAATTTATAAAGCCACTGGCTTACCACACGTTTGCCAAACACGTTATAAATATGAGCTCGAATTGAAGTTGACGAATAAATGAACGGAGGTAAGAGATACAGGGTGAGGGGAAGAATTGCAATCACACAAGAAGTAGTAGGGCTGAAAACAAGTAGGGCCGAAAGGGGCCCAAAAATTGGGCAAAACGAAGCTTGACAGAAAATCGGGCTACCGATCATAATTTCCTCTTTCCAAACTCCAAGAGCCACGGCCAGAAGATTACACTTGAAACTATGTGAGATTATAATTTAAATTATAATCTGTGAGGTGGTATTATTTTATTAATTGTTTTTATAAAAAGTAAACAATTGCGGTTTGACTTTTACTTTTTGACTTTTTGAATAAAGTGAAACTAATGAAATGATGCCGTGTGGCAGAATATAATATAGATTATAATATCGTCTAGTTGCCAAACACATTATTAATGTGGGAGGCCCAACATGTACTAGTTTAATATTTTTAATTTTTTTAACATGAAAACAACACGCATACGTGGTACAGAGACACCATATACCATATGACAAAATCAGAGTAATTTTATGAGACACAAAAGGATACATATATATATATATGTGCTATACACCTACACGTTAAAAAATAAAACTAAATTAAAAAAATTAAGTTAGCTACACACCGACACGTTAAAAAATAAAACTAATTAATTAATTAATTTTTATTTATTTACATACTAGTAATAAATTAAGGAATTCACACACCTATATATATATATATATATATAATGATTCTTCATTTATTTTTTATTTATTCCAATTCTACTTTAAGATAAAATAGGATAATTTCTTTGAATTTTGAAAGTAAAGTTCGTATTTAGTTTTCAAAGAAAATTGTTCAAATAGTAAAAAATAATTTTCACTACAAAATACTGAGGAAGGAATTAATTGTTTTGAATTACAACAAAACTTGCCTTTTTTTTTTAGTACGGACAAAAACATGCTTGAGTAAAGTTTACTTAGTTTTCCCCTTTCATTCACAAACTTTAAATTAAAAGAAAAATAAACACATACAATAAGGTATTAATTAGTACATGTGTTTTGATCACCCGCTATATGTCTGACGAGATTATTTTCCCAAATGGTAAATGCATACTTAGCGTGTGATAATTATTGGACAATTTATATGTTGGACAACTCACATGTGAGTTCTGTGAATTGTCTATTTATCGTGTGCATCTAACAGGATAATCTTGCTAAAAATGTCTATTTCAATTAGTAAGTACCCCTTTTACGGCCCTACCCCACCCAAGAATATTTATTATTTCCAAATTATTATTCTAATCCACTTCCCTTATACAAATAAAAATGTAATTAATTTAAGCAATTTGAGCTATATGTCTTTATTTAATTTGCCTAGGTATATATATCAATAAATATGAACTATAAATTAAAAAAAAGGAAAAAAAGATGAGCTATTAAATAAATAAATAAAACCTTCTTTTCTTTTTCCTTTTTTTCCTTTTTTTTTTTCTTTTTTTAGCTACTCCTTATTATAAGTTACAAGGGGGATGTTGGCATGGGGGACCCTAAAATCCTTCTTAATTTGTGTGAATTTAAAAAAAAAATTGTAGATTATAATTTTCATGTTACGGAGGAAGTATTAATAATTAGAGAGAAATGATAAGGTGCCATTAAATTAAAGAAAATTGGAAAATATTATAGACCTCTTAAATGATCCATTTTCCGCACTATCTCTATAGCCTATATATAGAGTGCCACTCTAATTAAACTCTAAAGTAAGCGAGGTGAAAAAAAAATTGAGACGAAACTTGTCGGGTATCTAGACTCACCTTAGTGAGGAATATATTTTATGAGCATGTGACAATATGCATATATATCGGATCATCAATTCATGATTAAAGGTATAAAATGTAGAGAGTACAAGTTTCAAGTCTAAACATGCATGTCCTCACATATGCGCTTTTCCGAATACAAGTCTACATACATGTGTGTGTATTATTATTATTATTATTATTATTATTATTATTATTATTACTACTACTACTGGTATTATTTTTTGTTTGTTTTTTTGGGAAGAAATTACTAATATTTTTTCTTCGGTACGTGTTTTTTGAACTACATATATATAATGATAGCAATAGGAAATGGGGCGAGTGAGAGATCCGAATGTGTGGGTCAAAGAGCAATATAATTGCGAGTTTGAACTGACCTCTATATTTTGACCCAGTCACTAGCTAGCCAACAAACATCCTTTTCCCTGTGGAGGATACTGGAGAGGAGAGGATGTTCCTAAATTAATTAATTAAATAGAGGCTAGGGTTCCCCAAGCACAAGAATGAGAATCTAGGGTTAAAAAATTGGGAGCTGAAAATGAGAAGCGGCGCGTGCGTGGCAATTGTAATTGTAATTAGCTAAGGGTCTCAAAAGAGGTGCAAACTAACATACGCATGGTGGTGCTGCTTAATATCCTTGTGATAATTTCGAGTGAGAGTGCGCACATGAGACAGCTGCATCGGCATCGACCATGATTACAACACAGAGAATAAAATAAAATTGTAGTGATGAATTAATTATTACTACTAATTATTTATAATACTTATACGAATGAACAATTACTAATTAGAAATGGTAATTAATTAAATTAATTTGCTGCTGCTAATGCTATATACGACCAGTGATTAGTGTAGTGCGTGGAAGTGTGTGTGTGCAGAGAAGAAAAGGAACAGGCATGTAACTGAGTGACGATTTGCTGCTTCTGCTCTGCTCCGCTTCTGTGACAGAGAGAGAGAGAGAGAGAAAGAGATTCCCAGAATTGTTCCTTCCAACCCTAAAGGCGATAAAAAAACTTTTTTTTTTCCATTTTAATTAATGCTTTCATATTCCCTTTCTCTGTCTCCAGTTTCCCATTTTCCCATTTCTATGCTTCCCCGGCTCTTCCTTCCTTCTTTGAATCTTTTCTCTACAACATTCCAACTTATTCATTGGTAATATTCAGCTCTCTTCCCCTCCACTGTCCACTTGCTGATAGTTACTGTTAATTAATTTACCATATGTCGGTTTATTGTTTATAGCTCTTAGTTTTCATCATAAGTAATTTTCTTCACAATATACGGAAATTATTTCGGTTTTGAAATACGTGTGTGGTCGGGAATTAGCTATGATAATATTAGGAGATAATGTTAAAAATTGTACAAAACATCACTCATCAGTACGCCAATTATGAGTTTTTTTTTTCATCTGAACATCGTGCTCACATGCAGTCTTATCACGATCATTGCGCGAGAATACATGAATACTTTACCAATGGTGAAATTTCTCATAGTTATTGTTCATGATTTTATTATTTTCTTGCAAACGTATTGTTATGGAGATGAGGCCGTGGGAGGGTTAATTAGTCCTTTATTAGATGTATTTTATTGTTTTAGTTTTTATAGTAATAATATTCATCGTATCGTTCATTTTAATTATGGTTTTCTAGGAATAAATATAAGACAGTTGCATATATAATTAATGTACAATTTAGTTCATGAGAATCATGAGATTGGTTTTGAACTAAAACCAATGAAAATGAAAATTTTCACGTACCAAATATTTGGTGCCGTTACATTATAACCAAGTAGATGGATGTCGCATAATACGAATCGTTGATGTGATTTGACGGATCAATAGTTGTTATTATGTCACATCATTATTTCATATTTGAATGCTAGCTACTAATAAAATCAATTATTGGTTAATTCTTAAACATTTTTAAATGTTTAGGTATTGATTATTCACGTCGTTTTTTTTTTTTTTTTTTTT